>JARQOC010000001.1:13736040-14011382 GCA_033576535.1 Allobates femoralis
TTGTGCATTTAGCCTTGTTGTAACCTTATAATTCAATGCATTTCTCTGGACTGTTCTGGACTTGTGTGTTTAACCACACTGTACTAGTTTTGGGACTGTTTCTTAGCAATGACTATCTCAGTTGCCAGCCACACTATGTGTGTGAACGGTTCCCTGCAAAATTTTCTGAACTTGGCCCTCATCACTGTTTTCCATTCACCGTTCTCTACATCGTGTCCTTCCTTCACTTTACTTGTGTAAATATAGACTTGAACTCCTAAACTTGACCTTGTCTTGGCCTTGTGCATTTCCACATCTCCTAATTTATAAGGTATCCACTAAAAGCATTACAAATTTATAGGTTTGACCAATTTTCATTTAATGTGTATAAGGGCCTTTAGATGGTCACCATAAAAACTATCAAAACTGTCAATCATAATTCTGGGACAGAGGATGAGGACAAAGGAGAGCACCTTCTGTGGCACCCCTGTGGACTAGGCGCCACAGTAACAGTACACCTATTCCACAGGTGTGTTGTTACCGCTCTCAGGGAGAGGGGTTGCCTAGCCAAGACACATTTATTTGCACCCAACACTATCCAACTCCAGGCCTGGGGATCTGGGCGGACTCTATTGAGGGAGGGCCACATCTGCAGGCTGGAAGAGGGAGTAGGTACAGAGGGTGGGGAGAGAATCAGAAGATGGAGAGCTGAGGAGTTGAGGGAGAGACGTCGAGGAAATTAGGGTCTTAGGGGACACGGGAGTGTGCCCCGAGTCTGTCCCAACTCGAGTTGGGCAGAGGGACCGGTCGCAGAGGGGGAGTGAAAGGACTGTAAGCTTTGGTTAGTAAAACCGGAGGCTGCTGGCTTGCATGGGCAGCAGCCACAACCGTGGACATTCCGCAAGACGGTGGCCATATAGGGTCAGGGGACATCTGGAAGTCGCCCGACGGCCACTAGACTGGGACCCTGTTGCATGAAGACGCGGGCAGGAGAGGAGAGTGGCCAGCGTGGGTGATGGCCAGGAAAGGCTCATGAAAGGTGTGTTGGTGAAGTGGCCCCGTATCTTCTGTGAGCTGTCCAGGCTGCGCCACAGAGAAGCACAGCACCCGGCTGGGTGGACTTTAGTGATCGCCAAGTAAAGGTAAAGAACTGCAACCCTGGTTTCCACCAGTTATTCCCCGCACCCTCCTGCACCATCATCATCACTATAGACTTTACAAACTTTCTCTACCAATTCCTGGGCCCATGCTCTACCTGTGGGGAGTGATACCATCCAGGTTGCCATTCCACCGGCCCAGAGGACCCATAGCAGCGCTGGTCACCCTGACCACAATTACCACAGGTGGCGTCACAAAAGTATCCCCTGTAAATAATCCCCTTTTTTTGCTGCCCAGGGCCACGGAGCCGGGTCACCGTCACCGTGATCTCCCCAGCAACCACCGCCCAGTTACCAAATACCCCACAGCCTTGACGGATGTTGCACTTCCACTTGTAGATGTCACAAAAACCACTATCAGGTTAGTACTCTTGTTTAGCAATTGAACTAAACATCCAGGGTTTGTAAGCATGTAGATTTGTGACACTGTGTTTTGAGGGGCTTCTTGTCTACATTTGTGTTCCAAGGAAGGATAATGATGATAGGATGCAAGTTAATAGGAGGATTTTTTTTTTCTCTTGAAAGTTTTTTGTTTAATTATTTGATTGCTGTTATTGTAGGAATAGTTAATATAGTGAAAGTGGAACATAAAAATTGTGTTGACATAAGTCAACATTTCTGCAATTATCTAATGTATCTTGGATGAAGTACAGCACTGGCCACACCTAACAGTGTCTGCTTCAACATCTCTTACTAAGAGAATTGCAAAGTCTTGTTTACCAAGTTAAACTGAAGTTTAGAACCACGTCTGGTCGTTACTGAAAAGTGTTAAAAATGTGGAGGGATAGAATATAATAGGCTATAATGTCACCTATCAAGGGATTGTGTATATTAAAATGAAGAAAACTAACAAAACTGAAAAATGAGAAATTGGAAAAAATAGGCAACAGTAAGAATCTAAATAGCTTTGACAAGGTCCAGATTATGATGTTACGATGGCTAAATGACAGATTCAACAAAATTTCAAAAATAACAGTTCCACCGAAATTCTATTTGGGCTGATTCATTGAGGTAGCGGGGAAAATTAATCAGCTAGGAGGGGGTTAAAGAAAATCTGATACTCCCCTCTTCTCAGCCATCCCCATACCCGTCCCGTCATGGGACCTCAGATCAGCTCTCCTATTTATTATCTATGTCTTTCTTATTTATTTGTTTGATCACTCCCCAAAATTAGGCAGGGCTATACCTCCCAACACAGTATAATGTCACCCACAGTCCTCCCACTAGGTATGAGGGCCCCCTCAAACAATATGATGTTGAACAAATATCCCACAGGTAGCGTGAGGGTCTGTGACCCCATAAGCTAAACACGAAGAAGCTGCGACACACCATCATGCAATGTGTATAGGTGTAACACTGAACACGACACATTGTAACAAGACGACAGTGGCATTCAAACACTAATATGTGCTATCTTGAATATAGAACAGTATTATAGCTAAGGAAATATGAAAACAAATGAGACACTTAGCTTAAAAATATGGCCATATTGATAACCGCCCAGTAGCCATGTCAAGGCATGCCTATTTTACTGAGTCATAATCTACCGTACTTTTGTACCTGTACAGTCACAGCCTGTCTCTGGATTAAAAACCTCTCTTTGAATGGGCGAGCAGGTTTAAGAGATACGCCTTGATGTAGCTACTGGGCGATTATTGATATGGCCATATTTATAAGCTACGTTTCTCATTTTTTCATATTTCCTTAGCTATAATGCCATTCTACATTCAAGATACCATGGCTTAGTGTTTGAGTGCGGCTCTCTTTTTGTTACAATGTGTTGTGTTCAGCGTTGCACCTATATACATTATATGATGGAGTGAAACAGTTTATCTTGCTTATCCTATGAAAGCAGATACTTTTAAAATTGCAACATCAGGTTGAATGCCACTCAGCATGGACTTCCCCCAGCACATGGGCCCCATAGTGGTTTCCCACCAAGAGTGCTATGGCCCTGCCGGTTGGAAGACCAGTACTGTAGTACGACAGGTATGGGGAAGGGCAGACAGAGGTAAGTGCAAGTTATTTTAACTTCTTTCCAGCTCTCTACAGTCTAGAAAAATTGTATGCTGCCCCTCACCAATTTGGTGGATTTGTTCAAAGTGCATTGTAAAATGTTGGTGGAAAAAAGTTCAGTTTTGATCATATAGATTCACTTATTTCTAGTTACTACCTACCAAAAATAATCCAAGGAAGGACAATAAGGGAACCAACAATTGGGTCAAGAATGTCCAAATTCAGTGAAACACATGGCTGCCTAATGGTACCGTCACACGCTAGGATCTCGTTAACGATATCATTGAAACGTCCCGGATTTGTGATCGTTCAAACGATATCGTTTGTGCGTCGTTGCGTGTAAACCAACGATGTTGGAAGGAAAAATCGTTGGAACGGTCAACACAAAAATGGGATCCTGACCTCAAATCTATCGTTCGTCGTCCAATTAACATTCTGGGAAGCCGCAACATCGTTCAGTGTGACACCTTTTTGAACGATGTCGTTCACAATTCTCATATTCCTGACGCTGTTTAAAATCGTTCAAACATTTTTCTCCAAGTAGCTGGTGCGTTGCCAAATTTAAGATCATTAACGATATCCTTGCATGTGACAACGCATTAGCGATGCCGGAAGGATCGCGGTCACGTGACATAGCTAACGATATCGTTCACCTATATCCTAGCGTGTGACGGTACCATTAGACTGGTCATTATCATCAGATTCCACATAAGAGCTACTGTAGAAAAAAAATGACAGAAAAGGTTACTGCTGGTCATGACAGAAAGGAGTTGGGGCTGTGTATTTGCAGACTAGTTTGGTAAACGATGTAGGATAAGGAACAGGGCATAATCCAGCGCTGCCGTTTAGCCAAAGATCAAAGTAAGGTCAGTCCAGGTTGATATTTGAATGATTTATTAGTCAACACATTTCAAAGCCACAATGAGTTTCTACCTCAAGACATATTATATCAAATATATCCTACAACCCCAAACTGTTCAGCACTTTTAACTCTCTTCTCTGCCCACTGCTTCCCCATTCTGCCTCCCTCATCTCTGCTGAGAACTTCGCCACGTACTTCAAAAATAAGATTGACCAAACAAGGCAAACCTTTATTTTTCCACCACCCCATCTGTGGCGCCCTGTGCCAGGTAAAGCCACAGACCCAACTAGTTCACTAAGGGATTTCCACATCTGGTACTCACATACACCACACACCTTCCACTCCAGGCCTGTAGGGGGAGCTCTACTGGTTGCTGTTAAGCCATATCCCCTATAAATACAGTTGCTGGGGGCGGAGTTAGTCAGAGTGTGCAGTCACTAGAAGAACTGTGAAGGTCAGCTCAGTGCCTAGTGAGCCAAACTGGTCACCGGAGCCGTGCTAGGCCTGAGATGAGTGAACCGCCAGAGCCAGTGTGAGGTCCAGAGAGAGTGAGGATGACAGGCAGAGGTGAGGAACAGTACAGCGGAGCAGAGGAGGCATCCGGGCTCACCCCAGGAGAACACCAGTCACTGGAGTTCGAGTCTGCAAGGGAAAGAGGTTAGCCCAACAGAAAATCCCAGTACACCGTGGAGGCTTAGCTTCCTGGACACCAGCAGCACCCACAATTGAGAGCCAGGAGCCACAGGAGAGATAGCGGTAGCCAAGCAAGAGCCCTCAGTGCAGCAACACGGGTGTGAAGAGCAGGAAAGGTCAGGCCTGATTTTATACACACCAGACTCAAGACAAGGGAGCAGGACAAGGAGGCCTATACTTCACTCAGTGTGGAAATCCCAAAGTGTATCCTTCAACCCTGGACGTGTACCTGGAGAACCATCAGTAAAAGGTACAGACAAAAAGACTTCATTGTGTGCGTGTCCCTTCTTCAACCTGTCCCACACCACAATGATTATCCCGCCCCATTCCTACCGTGCTGCCCTATTCCACCATCATACCCTTCCTGTAGAGAGCTACAACACCTTGCTGCCACCCATCACCCCAGAGGTCGCAGCAGCACCGGTGCCGTCACCGGACTTACAGGTGGCATCACTTTAATCCCTGTAAATAACCCCCTTTTTATTTTGTCACCAGGGGCATGGACTCGGGCACCAACCACCTGTGACATCCCCGTACCAGTACGCCTGAGATCCGAGCACCCCAAAGCCCTTGACATGAGACAAAATCCTGGCCTCACAAACAGGATCCCGTGCCCGATGTATCCAGGTACTGTGTGCCATGTATAGACTGTTTATGAATTGTTAATCTGGGGCGCCATTGCTGCGCCACAGAGCAGGAAAGAAAGTGGCGTTACAGTTGTAAGGGCGCGAAGATAGACTCCGCCCCACGCTCTGACAAAAACCGCAGAGTGTAGTGACTTGATCCGGAAATACCCGAGGTGCTACACTCCCCGCCTGTGGAGCCGACTATGTACTTTTGTTTTTCAAAGATTCACTAGGGGGGAGCGAGAATGAGTGCCCCGGACGCAGACTATGCAGCGGCCCTTCAAGTAAGCCAGCCCATCAATGCAAACAGGCCCCAAAATGTACAACCCCCCGGGCCTGCAGTTGTCAATCCAACCGGCAGTGCAATGCCGGCACCTGCACCAGTAGTCCTGATAATACCAATCTCACTGCCATACGTCCCTAATGCAGCCTGGTTGCCCAAGTATGACGGCCTGCCAGGCACCTCGGATGCATTTAAGTGAAACACCAGACAACCCCCAGCCGCGATGGGTTAAAAACCCCTCTTTGCCAGAAGCACCTTCCTTATCCCCTGCAGCAGAGACCAGCATGCAGGCTGTAACCCCTGACTGGTTTGACAGCCTGTGCTCTGAGGTGCGCCAGCAAAGCAGAGAGATGGCCAAGCTCCTGGGTGCTAGTCAACCCAAGACAGAGACACAGCCACAAGTAAAGATACAGCCCGCTGACAGCCCAAGGACATTCCATAGATGAGGAAGAAGACACCACCACTTTGAGGGACCACAGATTGCTACAGCTCCAGTGGACAGCCCATCTGTCACAAGTGCAACAAGGAAGGGCACATCTACCGGTTTTGCCCTTTATACGAGCAACCCCTCGAGACGGGCGCCCAACCCCCGGAGTAAACTGTCCAGGACCATCCAATTGGCTGCGCAGGTATGTGGGAGATAGTCTGTCCTGTCCATCATCATAGACGGCATCACTACCACTGCTTTGGTAGACACTGGATCCCAGGTGACCACCAACCCAATATTATTGCTACCAATGGGTTGCCTGTTAACATAGAGGGACGTCTGGAGGTAACTGTAAAGGTGGGGAGGGTGGAATTAAAGAAGCAAGGACTCATTGTAGTTGAGGATAAACCAAATGAAAGGTACACTACTATTTACATTCTAATTTACATATTACTGCTATTTACATTTTACTTTTCAGGGTGTTCTACGTTACATTTACTGTGCCCACTCTCCATACCTAGAAGGGGGTTGGCCTTGTGTGCTTCTCTGTGATCAACGCACTACAGGTGTCACTGTCTCAGTGGAGGTTTTTAGTGAAGGCCATGGTGCAGGTATGTCAGGTAAGCGTCTGCGTGGCCTTAGTCTCATTATAGGGCTAGCAGGTGTACCGATTACAGCATCCTCAGATTCTCTGGCAATGGGTATTTCTTCCTAATTCTTTTGTACCATCTCTTCGGGCTGGTAGAAATTCAGTACTGGCACTAAGATGGCTCCATCTTGCTGAGGCCAATCTTCTGGGAAATCTCCTAGAATTGTTGAGACTATCTTCTCCTTTGGTTTTTGACTTGGATTTAGCTCTTGTACTGGTTCTGACTCTGGTATTGGTTGCGTTGGGGAATGCTGGTTTTCCCATTCAGTTGGACACTTTTTGATGTGGTTTCTTGACACTGTGTGAGTGGTCTTTCCTCCGTTCTTGTTGATGAGACACACTTTGTCATTGTCATATCCAGAATCTAATAGAACGTAGGGTTCTTGTTCCCACTGATTATCTAATTTGTGTTGGGTTTTCTTCCCCTTTAAGGCAATACTTCCAGGTGCAATAGGGTCTGCTGGATCATGTTTGTTATAGTCCCTTTCTTGCTTTTCATGGGCTTTCTCCAGGTTGTCTTAGACACAGACTTGAACCATTTTGTATTGTTCGAGGCGGTTTTCATTCCAGTTGGGTATTGAGTCATATGCTTTGGGATCAACTACTCCGAGTTCCAAGTCTACTGCTAACTTTCCTGTACGGGCTCTCATCAGGTAAGCTGGTGTACAGTTTGTAGAACTTACTGGAATGTGATTGTACATGTCAACCAAGTCTGGTAGTTTCTCTGTCCATTGGCTTCTTTCCTCCAAGGGTAGGATCTTCAACATGTCAATGATAATATGGTTCATTTTCTCACATAATCCGTTGGTTTGGGGATAATATGGGATCATCCTTATCTTCTTGCACCCATACAGGTGGCAGAACTCTTGGAAGATCTCCGCTTCGAAAGCTGATCCTTGGTCTGTGAGGACCTGCTCTGGATAACCTAATGGTCTGCAGAATACGATTTAGAATGTTCTGACAGCAGTGGCAGCTGTCAAGTCTTTCACGGGGGCAACCATTAAGAACCTCGAGTAATGGTCTATACCATGGTCAACGCGTATGTGTAGCCAGGTCTACTGGGAGTGAGTTTTACGTGATCCAGGGCTAGAATTCCCAGAGGCTGCTTCATCACGATGGGCTGAAGTGGTGCTTTCTAGATCTTTAAGTCCTTTCTTCTAAGGCTGCAGGGTCCACAATTTTTACACCACCTTTCAATGCCACATGCCGACCCAAAAGAATCTATCTTTCAGAGTAGCATTTCTAGCTTCTTCCACCCAAAATGACCAGTCTGGTTGCGGTAGGCGTTAGACCATCTGGACTTCTGACTTTGGAATGATGATTTGCCAGACCATCTCGTGTGCCCTCGGGTTGATGTGCCTCCTGCAGAGCTTCTCCTGGTAAATGAACAGCTTGCATTCAGGTGGCATTTGGATGGTCTCAGCTTCACCCCGTATTTGGCCAGAGCTTCAAACACCTCTGCTAGATGGGTTGCTTGTTCCTCATAGGTCTTAGAGTACACGTTCACATCCTCCAGGTAGAGCAGTAAAGTTCTTATGTCCCAGGCAACTCTCCATCAACCTCTGGAAGGTTCCGGGTGCATTACATAGTCCGAATGGCATACTAAATTCACACAGGCCCATAGGTGTCGTGAATGCAGTCTTCTCACGGTGTCTTCCTCGGCTACAGACACCTGCCAATACCCACTAGTGAGATGTAACCTGGAAAAGTAATTGGCAGACTTCAACGCAGCTAAGGATTCCTCTATACAAGGTAACTGGTAAGCATCCTTGTGTGTTATGCGGTTTATTTGCCTATAGTCTACACACATTCTCATACTGCCATCCTTTTTCCTGACTAGGACTAATGGGGCTGCCCAGGGGCTACAGCTATCTCGTATAACCCCTGCGTCTTTCATGTCCTGTAACATTTCTTTGAGAAATTAAGGGACGGAAGGTGTGTTACGGTCCGTGCTACCAGAATCATCAAGGAAGAACCAAGGCAAAGTTGTGATCCAAACCTTCTTTATTTTCCTCCAACGCGTTTCAACGCCTGATGAAGACGCCAGGCAAGGCGTTGAAACGCGTTGGAGGAAAATAAAGAAGGTTTGGATCACAACTCTGCCTTGGTTCTTCCTTGATGATTCTGGTAGCGCGGACCGTAACACACCTTCCGTCCCTTAATTTCTCGGTATAACCCCACGTGAGTGGAGCCGGTGGAGGTCCAGCAGCAGCCATCAGGATATTATCCTACATGCTTTCAAGCCATTTGTGGGTCACACAACTGGAGTAGGTGAGTGGATTGCATTTTTCACCGCTGAAACTTCTAGTGTCTAGTGATAAGGGCACTATTGCGCCTCTTGTCCCCCTCCCCTCTCTTTTCTGTAACATTTCTTTGGCTTTCTGATAATGTGCAGGTGGAAGAGGCCTGTACCGCTCTTTGATTGGTGGATGTGTACCTGTGGGGATATGATGTTGCACCCCTTTTATCCTACCAAAGTCAAGTGAATGCTTACTAAAGACTTGTTCAAACTCTTTGACTACCCGGTAAACACCTTACTTTTCGTACATAGGAGTGGTGTGTCAGTTCCGACATGGAGCTGCTGGCACCAGTCCTCCAGTGGCCCTGTTGTATTATCAGGTTTTGCCCCTTTAGTTTGGAGTAAGGGTCCCACTGTTTGGATCTCGTTGTTGTTTACTGTGTACAACTTAGCAACGGTTGCATACCTGGGTGATTTAACCTCTTCACTGCCACAGTTTAGGATGCAAACTGGTACTCTCCCATTGTTTACATCAACCACCCCCCTGGCTGTCAACAGTGTAGGCCTGTGCTCTGTGCTGACGCGCTCCACTAATGCTTAATAGTCCTGCCCTCTCAGACCTATAGCTGCTCCATACCAAATCATCATTTCACTCATTGGGGGAATCACAATAGGAAAGTGTCCGTCACCCGTGCAGTACCAATTTCGCCACCTGTAATTGTTACCTGTTGACGGTGCAGGAGGGCTCTTATTTCATGCTGAGGACCTTCCTTTGACCAGGTCTGGCAGTATCTGCAATTTGTTGAAGCAAAGACAAAACTTCTCTCTTGCAATTGATAACGATATTTGTACCAAGTATTATACACGGGTCATTTGCATTACTTGCTTCTGCTACGACTATGACCCCTTGGTTCTGTAATTCCACCCTCTCCACCTATATTGATATTTCCTTAACCCCCATTACAGTAATTGGTTCACCGTTAGACGCATTGAGGGTGAAGTCTAGATCAGGCTGTTTCAGTTCTGCAGCAGCCCAGTACTTTTTATAATGGATATAGGGGATGGTGGTCACCTGTGTTCCGGTGTCCAGCAGAGCAGGTGTCGGGATGCCATCTAGTACAATTGACAGGAACGGCCTCTGTCCGATGAAGGTCTTGTACCAGGTGGCTGGGCCCTGTTGAGTTACTCCTTTGGTTTGGCCCCGTTTAAAGGACAGCTCCTGGCAATTTGGCCGGTTCAGTTACAGTGGCGGCAAATGGGCTCCCCAGTGGAGCTGTAGCGGTCGGTGGTCCTCCCTCGGTACGCTGTGGCTTGTTTCGTTCTCATGCAGGGTACATCCTCCAGACTGTCAGCAAGTTGAATCAGCGGTTGAGGTCATTGCTGGGGTCTTGCCGCCGGCTGTTGGCTTTGCTGCAGCTGTAAAGCTTCCATCACCTTGGTTATGTTTTTGCTCACTGGCGCATTTCAGCACGCATCTCAGCACGCAGAGAGTCATACTTGTCAGGCTGAGACACGGGTGAAGATTTTGGGGTAGCCGGCACCTCACCACTGCACCACTGTTTGATGGCAGCTTCATGGGTCTCTACTGGCCGCAACCCTTTTATGGCCATGTCCTTTAGGGTGTTAAAGTCAGCTTCTGGGTTGCTCAGTAACCACCAACGCACAGTCTTATTGTCCTCGCGGGATAGCAGTCCCTGGGTGAATTGTTCTATCAAGAGCTTATTTTCATCGGGTACACTGACAGGGCTGACATGATTAAGGACTCGCAATGCTTCCTCTAGGCGCCAGATGTAAGCTCCGATATCATCTCCCGGCTTCTGGTAGCAGTGATGAAAGTGCATGCATATATCAGCCTCACGGCACTTCTCAAAAGGAGCTCTCAGTTTGTCAAATATTGTGGCCGCTGATCTCCGTTCAGCAGCAGACCAGGACTCACTCTCTTTCTCTGCTGCGCCAGTTAACTGTCCGAGTACCACAGCAGCGAACTGCTGACCGGTCATTGCATACATGTCCAGGACACTAGTGATTTTTCTCCTAAAAGCATCTAACGTATCAGGGCGACCATCATACTGGGGCAACCACTTAGCCCCTGGAATGTATGGGAGTGAGATTGGCATGATCGGGGCGTCTGCGCCCGGTGTGCCGGTGGTGCTGGCAGTGCTACTGGAGGCAGCTATGGGCGCTTCGGGGTAATTCCTAGGGTCAGCGAACGTGCTGTTGTCGTCGCTGGAGGAGTCCGACATGCTGGAGGCCCCCTAGTGAATTACAACCATTTTTTTAAACAGTTAAACAGTTTGGGATTTTACGGACTAGGCCCCGGCGCTCGGGAATGCTCAGCTGAGTGAGGGGAGAGCTTCAGTTTCGCGCTCTACAGGCCGACACGCCCTCTTTCTTCCCGCTCTTCGGCGCAGTAATGGGGGCGTAGTTTTAACAGTCACTCATACAGTTGAAAGCATGGCACACAGTACCCGGTAATACCAGGCACGAGATCCTGTTCATGACTCCAGATATATATGTCGAGCCCCAGGCCCTGGGGTACTCAGGTATCAGGCTAGGTA
Organism: Allobates femoralis; assembly: GCA_033576535.1. Lineage (NCBI taxonomy): Eukaryota > Metazoa > Chordata > Amphibia > Anura > Aromobatidae > Allobates > Allobates femoralis. Next base: position 13,747,530 of record JARQOC010000001.1, read on the forward strand.
GGATGTCACAGGTGGCAGCGCCTGAGCTCGTGGCCTGGATGACACTTCAATAAGGGGTGTATGTGCAGGGGATTAGAGTTTGTCATGTGACGTCACTTGTAGTACCTGGTGATGGGTCACCAACACCGCAACAGTCCACCGGAGGTCGATGGTAAAGCGTCTAAGAAGGCAAAGCTCCCTACAGGTGGAGCTTGGCCCCCGGGGCAGCATAGTGTAAAGGGGCAGCTTGAAGTGGAACTTTAAGTCGGGATTGGGAGTGATGGAGCAGTCTATAAGGGGCACCGGGAGCGGAGAGGAATGACGCACAGACTGTAGAAAGTCTCTTACCTTTTTACTGGTGGTATTAGCAAGTAAAAACGTCCAGGGCACTGTTGGGTGACCAGGTGCACAGTGAGCTTCCACAGCAAGTGGGTATAAGGCCTCCTCAGCTTCTCTGCAGTTACTGAAGCCCTGTCTGCGTGCAGCCAGACTGGCCTCCTTACTTGCTCTGGTCCTCTCTGTCTCCTCCTGCACGGTCCATGGGTTACCCTCTCTGACCACTGCTTTGTGATTCCTCACTACGGTGTCTGGCTTCCTCTGTCTGGGTATGCAGGGGGACCGGGTGACTGAAGTCTCCATGGTTTGACGGGGTTTTCTGCAGTCTTGGAGTAATCCTGCAGGTGCGGACCCCTGAAGTCCGGTACGGCTTGAGTGAACCTCCTCCGGTTCCTCACTCCCTTGGCTCTGCTCCTTGCCTTCTGTCCCCACTCCTAGACTTGGCTCAGTGTAGAAGGGCCACTCTGGGTCACTGGATCGGGCCTGACTGTGGCACCTATCACCAGGACGTCTTCGCAGCTCTACTAGCGTCTGCGCACTCTGACTAACTCCTCCCCCAGCAGCAGTATTTATAGGGGATCTCACCTAAAGTCAGTGAGTTTCCAGCCTTTAAGTATTCCAATGACCCATAAGCTGGTATTGCTGAAAGAGTTCATTCTCTGTAAAGAACGTGAGCTGTGTTGAAGCTAAAGCTTTCTTGCTGTGTAGCTTCGTGGAGATTGCCATCTCATCTTTCTGGGGGTTGCTGTGCTTATCACGGTCCCAGGATTGAGGCGAGTTGGTTATAGCCTAGGTGTGTAGTTAGAGAACAGTGGCATGCACACTGGTTGGTAGTTGGAGGTGCTAGTGTAGGGATCCTGGGGACCCTTCATTTCAAATAATTGAGATTAACACTGCTCACTCGCTTGTTCTTGTTGCAAAATAGTGAAAGTTTATTTTCTTGTGCTTAGTCATGATAGGGATTGCGACAGAAGGCCTTTATCATGCAGACCCTAAGGGTACCTTTACACGCCGCTACGACAGGATGGATACAATCCGCTACTTCACGTGCACGAGCACGCCCAAACGGTTACAAACAGGAAACGCACCCTCTTTACACGCCGCCACAAGGTGCGCTACGCTACGCTACATCTGTAACTAGCTACATCGCCGGGTGTCTCAAGTAGCCATCTGAAGCTCATCTTAGCTCATTTACACACCGCTACAACCAGCTACTATGGGTGGACCTGGTGCAGCAGGGACAGCACATAGGCGTGCTCCAATTGTGGATTACGAGACGTCCGTACGCTGATAGGACAAAGCAATAATACCATGATTGGACAGGCATCGCAGGAGGCTGATTAATACTTGACGCTCGAGCAATTGTGTAGTGTGACTCGTCAGCTCCTTAAATATGCCGCCCTGTGCGGCGACAACCAATCGCAACGCAGGAGCTTCCTCCAATGATCGCTGAAGGGGGCGCGGAAACCCGGACCCTGTGTCACGCCCCAGCTACATAGCATGGTGTAGAAACAACCCTTCTGTTCCTTCTTTACACGCCGATACAGCTCGCTACAATCGGCTTTGTAGCCATCTGTTTTCGAGCAGTGCTCGGAAACAGATGTATCTGTAGCCGGCTGTGTCGTCCCGTCTTCACACGCCGCTACTACGGGCTATATTGACGCTACAAGCTACATTTGTAGCCTGTAGCGGGTTGTATCCATCCTGTCGTAGCGGCGTGTAAAGGTACCCTAAGAGTTGGTAATGTTCCTGGAATCACTGTTTTTGAACAAAGACCTTCATATGGTGCTGTTTGACTGGAGCTGGAGTGTATATTGCCAAAGTGTAGTCTTCAGGTGTGGATGCTTTCGCTTTCAGTGAACTTCAAAGGCATGTACAGTCCTCTATAGTGGTCTATATGTAATCTACATCCAGGGAACCAGCTTCTGGTGCAGTGTCCACTGTACGCCTAGGCCCTAGCCTTAAGTAGATGAGTGTAGAGCAATTGAATAGCAATTGATCCTGTGCTGTGGCCAAAATAATTTTTGGCCACAGCACGGGAGTGCAGGCAGAAACAAAAGGGAGACCAAAACTAATAATTTGCTCTACACTCATCTACTTAAGGCTGGGACCTGGAGGTACAGTGGAAGCTGCACCAGAAGCCGATTCCCTGGATATAGATTACACATAACGTAGGGTGGACGGTGTATACAAACTTGCGCTGCATAGACCAGAAAGGTCAGACTGTGTTCATCATTATAGTGTTTATTTCCGACACTTTTCGGAGTTAGTCCCAACTCCTTCCTCAGGGTATGATAGTTATAGAACACTTTCATTCCCTGAGGAAGGAGTTGGGACTAACTCCAAAACGCGTCGTAAATATACACTATAATGATGAACGCCGCCTGGTCTTTCTGGTCTATGCAGTGCAGGTCCGTATACACCGTCCACCCGCTGCAATTTTGAACTACGTTGACCGTTGTGGTGTGGATCCTTGCAGCAGCTATTACCTTTTGTCCTGACACTGGTTGTGTGCTACACAACCCCTCCAGGTGAGTGACTAATTAAATTTAGTCCATCTTTTTATCAATGATAAGACCCTATTGCGCTTCTCTCTCCCTTTTCTAGTTTTGATATATTACATATAGACCATTATAGAGGACTGTACATGCCTTAGACGTTCACTGAAAGCGAAAGCATCCACACTTGAAGACCATACCTTGGCAATATACATTCCAGCTTCAAACAGCACCCTCTGAAGGTCTTTGTTCAACAACATCTGATTCCAGGAACCTGACCAACTCTTACCGACTGTATGATAAAGTCCTTTGGTGTGTCGGCCGAAGCGTCCTTCTGTCGCAATCCCTGTCACGACTATACACGATTAAATAAACTTACTTGTTCTTCTTTTTGGAAAATAGTGTGAGTGTGCAGTGTTAATCTCAATTACTTGATAGCCTAGGTGTGGTCAGGAGCAGGGCAAGGGTAGTGGCCCAGACATCCTCACCTTTAGAGGTGTTTCACAGGATGAGCTAAGGACCCTCAGTCTAAGGATTAGATTAGTTCCCTTGATAACCATTTGCCCATCACCGCCATCCTGCTACCTAACCCCTTTGTCTGTTACTGTCACCCGTGAGACATGTAAACATAAAATGTTCCAACTACCTAAACATTGAACAGACCAAATATCTCTCTTCATAGCAGTAATATTTCTTGTGCCTCTAAAAAAAGGGCCATGATAAAGAGTTAAAAGTGCAGCGTTGGCCTCCAAACTTCCTTGATCTCACTTCCAATTAGTGCTGAAGTTTGTGCTTCACAAGAGATGAAGAAACATCTGCTTGGCCCGGTACTAGATGATACCTTTAGTTCCGTTTTCAGTTACGGTAGATTTGGCTTTGTTTGATAATAGCAAATAGGCAGAGAAATCGCAACGTGTTCATAGAGACAACCTGACCCAACGGTGTTAAACATTACAGCATTGTGTAAATAGATGAAATGACTTGCAATAATGAAATTTAGAAAGATCAATTAATTGTACATAATGAATTTCCTAGTGAAAATGAGATCATTAAGGGCCACTTTCTGTAGACAAGGAAGTTATTTAATGATATTTAATGTTCTAATAGCAGGAGGCCTCATAGCTCTATTGTTTGCATTGTTTTTCTCATTTTGATTTTTGTCCAAATTTGCTAATTGCCGTAACTTAAGGATTCTTCCCACGCCTGCACGCCTTGTTTACTCGGATGTTCTCCTTAATGAGAAGATACATTCTAAGTTGTGTCTTAAGGAAGGAAACAGAATGTTGTAAAGGCTTTAAAACGACAGATAGTAATTCTTCCAAAGAAATGGAGCAAACTCTCAAGATGCATTATGGTTATACAACCACTTCATTAAAAAGGAATATTACTATTAAATGTATCTATTTGAAATGGACAAAAGTTCCAAATGTAATAATGTCCGCCAACACTAAAGAGCCCATTTTGTAGAGAGACGGGTGCAGACAACGTGTAACTAAGAGTTTCACAACCACAGTAGTAAGTCTAAGGGCAAGGGGGAGAAAAAGAACCACTGTATTAAGGGTGCACGCTGTATACAGTGGAAATAATCATATTTATTGAGTAAGAACAGAAAAACAGGCTAGAACAGGGTTACAAAGTATTGCAAAACACTGAAACCCACACACTCTTGCAACCAATAAGGTACAGGAAGGACAATTATGGTAACATAGCATATATTTGCAAGGTCAGAGTGGCAATTTTGGAATCTATTTACAGGTTGAAGTACAATTGAAATGGGTAAATAAGTGTAACAACAGGCTGTTGCTCTAAGGAAAAAAGGCAAAACCTTTTGTAGAATATCGGTGAAACTAACAGCTCAATAGCAGATATAAACAATATTAATAACTAATCAGATATTATAAACATCAAATGGAGCAAGAAAGGTGCACCATCCATTAGTCTAAGGATACAGTTGTGGCCAAAACTATTGACACCCCTGCAATTCTGTCAGATAATACTCAGTTTCATCCTGAAAATGATTGCAATCACAAATTCTTTGGTATTATTATCTTCATTTAATTTGTCTTCAAAGAAAAAACACAAAAGAGAATGAAGCAAAAAGCAAAACATTGATCATTTCACACAAAACTTCAAAAATGGGCCAGACAAAAGTATTGACACCCACAGCCTAATACTTGGTTGCACAACCTTTAGCCAAAATAACTGCGATCAACCGCTTCCGGTAACCATCAATGAGTTTCTTACAATGCTCTGCTGGAATTTTAGACCATTCTTCTTTGGCAAACTGCTCCAGGTCCCTGATATTTGAAGGGTGCCTTCTCCAAACTGCCATTTTTAGATCTTTCCACAGGTGTTCTATGGGATTCAGGTCTGGACTCATTGCTGGCCACCTTAGAAGTCTCCAGTGCTTTCTCTCAAACCATTTTCTCGTGCTTTTTGAAGTGTGTTTTGGGTCATTGTCCTGCTGGAAGACCCATGACCTCTGAGGGAGACCCAGCTTTCTCACACTGGGCCCTACATTATGCTGCAAAATTTGTTGGTAGTCTTCAGACTTCATAATGCCATGCACACGGTCAAGCAGTCCAGTGCCAGAGGCAGCAAAGCAACCCCAAAACATCAGGGAACCTCCGCCATGTTTGACTGTAGGGACCGTGTCCTTTTCTTTGAATGCCTCTTTTTTTCTCCTGTAAACTCTATGTTGATACCTTTGCCCAAAAAGCTCTACTTCTGTCTCATCTGACCAGAGAACATTCTTCCAAAACATTTTAGGTTTTCTCAGGTAAGTTTTGGCAAACTCCAGCCTGGCTTTTTTATGTCTCGAGGTAAGAAGTGGGGTCTTCCTGGGTCTCCTACCATACAGTCCCTTTTCATTCAGACGCCAACGGATAGTACGGGTTGACACTGTTGTACCCTCGAACTACAGGGCAGCTTGAACTTGTTTGGATGTTAGTCGAGGTTCTTTATTCACCATCCGCACAATCTTGCGTTGAAATCTCTCGTCAATTTTTCTTTTCCGTCCACATCTAGGGAGGTTAGCCACAGTGCCATGGGCTTTAAACTTCTCGATGACACTGCGCACGGTAGACACAGGAACATTCAGGTCTTTGGAGATGGACTTGTAGCCTTGAGATTGCTCATGCTTCCTCACAGTTTGGTTTCTCAAGTCCTCAGACAGTTTTTTGGTCTTCTTTCTTTTCTCCATGCTCAATGTGGTACACACAAGAACACAGGACAGAGGTTGAGTCAACTTTAAAGGGGATTTATTGGGTCACAAATCCATGTGTAACTGATATAATTTTTTAATTCCACTGAGGATGCTCTTTTTATTCATATATTTCTTTTATTTATACTCACCCTCTATCCTCTTTAAACTGGAAAAGAAGAGATTCATTCCTTCTTTCAATCACAGTGAGTGATCACTTAGTTCTCTGCTGCCCAGGGAATGAATATTCATTCTCTGCACTGCAACCATACAACTAAAGTTCAGTGGAAGTCACTCACATTGAGGGGAGTCTGTATCCTCATATTTGTGCTGCTCTCCTGGCACTGACTGCAAAGGACAATGGAGGGGTTAGGTGTGCTCTTAACAGACATAGCAGCAGCAGCTCTGACATCTTCATTTCCCTCCAGCATGCAGCAGTGTCATTGTGTGCATCTGAGGCAAGTGTGTGGTGTCTTCGATATTTCTATGTTATAAGAACATTTGATCATTTGGTCAGCAGATACACACATTCAAGGCTGCCTCTAGGAATTTCGGGGCCCCTGACTGGCAAAATTTTGGGGCCCCCCTGAGACTCCACCCCATCTCTGCCTCCACCCAGGCTACACCTCCACCCCTCAAACCTTAAATAGTTTCACCACCCACCATTGGAAAAACTCCCCTTCTGCACCACGTCCTCACCAATCACTCATTAATCTCTTTCTATACATTGTTCTTTAACAGAGCTGAGGAGGGATGTGACCAATAAATGCCACATGAGGCAGAATAATACTGCTGCTGTTATTCATTACCTTGTGCAGGAGTGGGGAACCTTTTTCCTACTGAGGGGGGACATTTGGAAATTTCTACCATCATTCAGGGGCCGCACATCACCAAGAAAATTACCCGGTTACATTTAATTAAATTAATTAATTCACATAATTTGATGGCTGCAGCTGCTCCTCTGTGTCATGCGATGTTCGGTGATAACTGATCTTCCAGGTTTGCGTTGGTCTGGAGCACAGTCGACTCTGTGACAATAAGTTTTGTAAATCAAATACATCACGCAGGAGACTGTTATATATACAATATACAGGACAAAGAGAGCATATACAGCACTGCAGAGGGTTGGGAGACACATACTGGGGGTGAGCTGAGATCTGCAGGAGCCACAGGGATGTATGATCTCTCCCCGGGCCTCCACCCATTGAGGGGGTGAGCTGAGCTCTGGAGGCAGGAGCCACAAGCTTCCGGAAAATGGCCCTGGATCTCGATCTGCTCATGCACCGCCTCTGCAGCCATTTTCTGAAAGTCTGGACAATAGAGGCTGAGTCACAGCTTGGGAATGCCCCGCTCTGTGCATGTCTCTCCCCCATGTGCGCAGTCTCTCCCCTCTTTGTGTCTGTCACCCCCTTTGCTCAGTCTCTCTCTCTCCTGTGCACTGTCTCTGTCCCTCCTGTTTGCAGTCTCTTCCCTGTGCCTGTTCCCCCCCCCCCCCTGTATGCTGTTTCTCTCCTGTGGCATGTCTCCAACCTGTGCACTGTGTCCCACCTGCGCCTGTGTCCCCCCTGAGCTCTGTGTCTCTCTCTTCTTCACCTGTCTCCCCCCTGTGCCTATCTTCCCCCTGTACACTGTGTCTCTCCCCCTGCACGAATCTCCTTCCTGTGTGCTGTGTCCCTCCCTACAACTGTCTCTCCCCTGTGCGCCTGTCTCCCCCCTGTGCTGTGTCATGACGGGCGGGCCTGTGACTGGAGGTATTTTAGCGCTCCCTGAAACATGGCAATATGATATTGATTTGCACTATGGAAAGGGCTAGGGAAACGCATTGACTATTAAATCAATATTATATTCACCCTTTGATGCCTGGTGGAATATGGCAGCGTGATTTTCAACTCTTCATCCTCACTTTTCCATATGCACCACACTGGTGCATATACGAATGGAAAATAAATATAAAAAATAAAAACACAAGAAAAAATAAATAATAATCTACTAATCCAACAATCCGAATGGAAAATAAATAGAAAATAAATTAGTAAAAAAATAATAAAGTAATAATAATCTAATCTATAATTGCCGTAGCGCACTTCCGTCATATTCGACACCACTTCCGTCGTCGTGGATGTGGCTGCCAAACATACGGAAGTGCGTTAGGGACACTCACACACACACACACACACACACACACTCACATACAGACACACACACACACACACACATATACACACACTCACACACACTCCAGTATACTTACCCCGCTGCCATCCCGCTACACGGCTCCCGGCGTGGCCCCCGCCCACCTCACGGCGCTCCCGCCATGGCTCCGCCCACCTTCCGGCACTCCCCCGTGGCTCCGCCCACCTCCCGACACTTCCCCGTGGCTCCGCCCACCTCGCGTCACTCTCGCCGTGGCTCCGCCCACCTCGCGTCACTCCCCGCCGTGGCTCCGCCCACCTAGCCTGCGCTGACCACAGAGCCGCCGTCCTGCGCTGACCACAGAGCCCCCGTCCTCTGCTGACCACAGAGCCCCCGTCCTGCGCTGACCACAGAGCCCCCGTCCTGCGCTGACCACAGAGCCCCCGTCCTGCGCTGACCACAGAGCCCCCGTCTTGCGCTGACCACCGACCCCCCGTCTTGCGCTGACCACAGACCCCCCGTCTTGCGCTGACCACAGACCCCCCGTCCTGCGCTGACCACACACCCGCCGTCCTCTGCTCACCACAGAGCCGCCGTCCTCTGCTCACCACAGAGCCGCCGTCCTCTGCTGACCACAGAGCCGCCGTCCTCTGCTGACCACAGAGCCGCCGTCCTCTGCTGACCACAGAGCCGCCGTCCTCTGCTGACCACTGAGCCGCCGCACTCACTGCTGACCACTGAGCCGCCGCACTCACTGCTGACCACTGAGCCGCCGCACTCACTGCTGACCACTGAGCCGCCGCACTCACTGCTACCCACTGAGCCGCCGCACTCACTGCTAACCACTGAGCCGCCGCACTCACTGCTGACCACTGAGCCACCGCACTCACTGCTACCCACTGAGCCACCGCACTCACTGCTGACCACTGCGCCACCGCACTCACTGCTGACCACTGCGCCACCGCACTCACTGCTGACCACTGCGCCACCGCACTCACTGCTACCCACTGAGCCACCATATACTCTGCTACCCACTGAGCCGCCTGTATACACACAATTAATTTCACCGCACTCCCCTAACTATTACTAAATAAACTATATATAGATTCTAGACTACCCGATTCTTTAGAATCGGGCTCACAGCTAGTAATAATAATAACAACAACAGGTAGAAGCCCTGGGCCTGCTGGGACTTGTAGTTCTGTAACAGATAGAAGCCCTGGGCCTGCTGGGACTTGTAGTTCTGTAACAGATAGAAGCCCTGGGCCTGCTGGGACTTGTGGTTCTGTAACAGATAGAAGCCCTGGGCCTGCTGGGACATGTGGTTCTGTAACAGATAGAAGCCCTGGGCCTGCTGGGACTTGAAGTTCTGTAACAGATAGAAGCCCTGGGCCTGCTGGGACTTGTAGTTCTGTAACAGATAGAAGCCCTGGGCCTGCTGGGACTTGTAGTTCTGTAACAGATAGAAGCCCTGGGCCTGCTGGGACTTGTAGTTCTGTAACAGATAGAAGCCCTGGGCCTGCTGGGACTTGTAGTTCTGTAACAGATAGAAGCCCTGGGCCTGCTGGGACTTGTAGTTCTGTAACAGATAGAAGCCCTGGGCCTGCTGGGACATGTGGTTCTGTAACAGATAGAAGCCCTGGTCCTGCTGGGACTTGTAGTTCTGTATCAGATAGAAGCCCTGGGCCTGCTGGGACTTGTGGTTCTGTAACAGATAGAAGCCCTGGGCCTGCTGGGACTTGTAGTTCTGTAACAGATAGAAGCCCTGGGCCTGCTGGGACTTGTAGTTCTGTAACAGATAGAAGCCCTGGGCCTGCTGGGACTTGTGGTTCTGTAACAGATAGAAGCCCTGGGCCTGCTGGGACTTGGCCCGCCCACTCTCCCTCTTCTGCTGTCTGTCATGGGGCCTGGCGCAGCAGTCTGGGGTGGGTATGGGGGTGCCTCCTGCAGTGCACAAGGTAGGGATCCCCCCCATTGTTCTCCACCTGCAGAGCAGCATGCTACATAGCTGCTCTGTGCTTACAGGACCTGTGATGATGTCACCTGGAGGGGAGGAGTCAGGGGTCACATGATCAGCTCCTCAGTGAAGCTGGACTTTGCCATGCTGGATGAGGTAAAGTTTATCTGGGGTCAGGATAGATTTACAGTGTGGATGTAGCAGAGCTGAATGTGTACGAGGTGTATGGAGCGGAGCCACGTATGTATGAGATGTACGGAGCAGAGCTGAGTGTGTACAAGGTGTACGGAGGAGAGTCGAGTGTGTATGAGGTGTACGGAGTAAAGCCGAGTGTGTACGAGGTGTATGGAGCGGAACCGAATGTGCATAAGGCATATGGATTAGAGCCGAGTGTGTACGAGTTGTATGGAGCGGAGCCGAATGTGTATGAAGTGTACAGAGCAGAGCCGTGTGTGTATTAGGTGTACGGAGTGGAGCAGTGTGTGCATGAGGTGTACGGAGCAGAGCCACATGTGTACAACGTGTACGGAGTGGATCCGTGTGCGTACAAGGTGTACGGAGTGGATCCGTGTGCGTACGAGGTGTACGGAGTGCAGCCGCGTATGTACGAGGTGTACGGAGCAGAACCGTGTGTGTACAAGGTGTACGGAGCAGAGCCGTGTGTGTACGAGGTGTACGGAGCAGAGCCGAGTGTATACGAGGTGTACGGAGCTGAGCAGTGTGTGTACCAGGTGTACGGAGCTGAGCTGTGTGTGTACGAGGTGTACGGAGCTGAGCTGTGTGTGTTACGAGGTGTACGGAGCTGAGCAGTGTGTGTACGAGGTGTACGGAGCTGAGCAGTGTGTGTACGAGGTGTACGGAGCTGAGCTGTGTGTGTACGAGGTGTACGGAGCTGAGCAGTGTGTGTACGAGGTGTACGGAGCAGAGCAGTGTGTGTACGAGGTGTACGGAGCAGAGCCGTGTGTGTACGAGGTGTACGGAGCAGAGCCGTGTGTGTACGAGGTGTACGGAGCAGAGCCGTGTGTGTACGAGGTGTACGGAGCAGAGCCGAGTGTATACGAGGTGTACGGAGCTGAGCAGTGTGTGTACCAGGTGTACGGAGCTGAGCTGTGTGTATACGAGGTGTACGGAGCTGAGCAGTGTGTATACGAGGTGTACGGAGCAGAGCCGAGTGTGTACGAGGTGTACGGAGCTGAGCAGTGTGTATACGAGGTGTACGGAGCTGAGCATTGTGTGTACGAGGTGTACGGAGCAGAGCCGAGTGTGTACGAGGTGTACGGAGCTGAGCTGTGTGTGTACGAGGTGTATGGAGCTGAGCAGTGTGTGTACGAGGTGTACGGAGCAGAGCCGAGTGTGTACGAGGTGTACGGAGCTGAGCTGTGTGTGTACGAGGTGTACGGAGCAGAGCCGAGTGTGTACGAGGTGTACGGAGCTGAGCTGTGTGTGTACGAGGTGTACGGAGCTGAGCTGTGTGTGTACGAGGTGTACGGAGCTGAGCAGTGTGTATACGAGGTGTACGGAGCTGAGCAGTGTGTGTACGAGGTGTACGGAGCAGAGCCGAGTGTGTACGAGGTGTACGGAGCTGAGCTGTGTGTGTACAAGGAGTATGGAGCAGAGCCGAGTGTGTACGAGGTGTACGGAGCAGAGCCGAGTGCGTACAAGGTGTACGGAGCAGAGCCGAGGTCTGTACGAGGTGCGTGTACCAATGGTAGCCCCCACTCTTATAGTCTCGGCTGCCTTTGCCGGTAGCATTCTTCTCCAGTTTCTCTGATAATAATAAATAATCGAGAACCGCCGCCATTTTCTGGAGGCTTGTGACCCCTGGCTCCAGAGCTCACTTCACCCCCTCAATGGGTGGGGGCCCGGGGAGAGATTATACATCCCTGTGGCTCCTTCAGAGCTCAGCTCACCCCTAGTCTGTGTCCCTCAGCCCTCTGCAGTGCTGTATATACTCTTTGTCCTGTATATTGTATATATAACAATTTCCTATGTGATGTATTTGATTTACAAAACTTATTGTCACAGAGTCGACTGCGCTCCAGAGCAACGCAAACCTGGAAGATCAGAGATCACCGAACATCGCAGGACACAGAGAAGCAGCTGCAGCCAGCAAATTAGGTGAGGTAATTAATTAAATGTAGCCGGTAATTTTCATTGTGATGTGCGGCCCCTAAATAACGGTAGAAATTTCCAAATGTCCCACCGGCAGCAAAATGGTTCCCCATCCCTGTACAAGGTGATGAATAACAGCAGCAGTATTATTCTGCCTCATGTGGCATTTATTATTCACATCCCTCCACAGCTCTGATAAAGAACAATGTATAGAAAGAGATTAATGAGTGATTGGCGAGGACGTGGTGCAGAAAGGGAGTTTTTCCAATAGTGGGTGGTGAAACTATGGAAAGTTTGAGGGGTGGAGGCGGAACCTAGATGGAGGTGGAGCTTGGTGGAGGTGGAGATGGGGTGGAGTCTCGGGGGGCCCCAAAATTTTGCTAGTAAGGGGCCTCGAAATTATTAGCGGCAGCCCTGGCTATATTTGATAAACTGAGAGCTACTTTTGAGGAGTGCAGCGAGGCTGATGCACGCACACGCTTTCATCACTGCTGCCAGAGGCCAGGAGATGACATCAGAGCTTACGCTTGGCGCTTAGAGGAAGCACTAAAGGTCCTTAAGCATGTCAGCCCTGCCAGTGTGTGGCACCCCAGGGGACAAAGTGCCACAGAAACATCAACACGGGTTCACTCCTCACACAACGCTGGACACTACACTGGCACCTCTAGGCCAGAAGGGGGAGTTCAAGCAGCTCCCTTATATATATTCTGGTCTGGGGAGAGGAAGTGGGGAAGAGCCGAGAGGTTGGTGGAGTTTAAGTGGCACCTGCAAGAGTGGGAGGAGCTAATGTTGTTTACCTCAGAGTGGCAGTGACAGTTAGTCACTTGCAGTTGGAGTTGGAGTTGGAGATAGTGCAGTTCCTGGGAGGACTGAGGAAGAAAAGACTGGTGGTGTAAAGGGGCTGCCTTAGGCCTCTCCACAGCCTGCTACCCACTTCCAGACCTAGCCAGGGTCTGAGGGAAGGAGAAAAAGAAACAGGAGAACACATCTGGGAGACTGAGTTACCCCATAACACGCCCTGGAGGTGCACACAGACCGGATACCGGATCCGAAACTGACAAACACGCAGCACAGTAAACACCGGGATAGTGGAGGTTGTATATCTACACTGTACCTCAGCAAAGCAACACGGCGGGGCCAGAAGCACACGGAAAGGCTTAAGTTGCCTAGCAAAGGGGGTACCTGTGAGGAGAAACAGGGCCAGCAGCTCAGCTAAAGCAGCAGCAGGGCCACACACAAGTAGGAAGCTGAGGACTCGGTCAGGGTGGGAGCAACCCAGACCCGGTACAGACTCCGTGGACAGTACTCTGCCAAATATCATCTGCAGTAAAGCCTTGGAAAACTACAAAATCGTGAGTCTGTGTGAACCTTGCACTTAAGTCCTACTCTCCCTCACCAACTGTCATCATCTCCATCACTACCCCTATCCTACAATATCCATAGCACCATCTATAGACTGTTACTACCACTGCCCCGGGGAATAAAGCTCTACCCGCGGAGAGCCATTGCATCTCCAGCTGCCAAACATAATCCCCGGAGGTTCTGCAGCAGCGGTGGTCCCCTCACTGACCACAACCCGTGGGTGGCGTCACGACAAATTCCCCTGTAAATATCCCCCCATTTATTGCGGAATCCTTGACACGGTCAGATCAAGACCGTCGTAATATCCGCAGCAGTACCCCGTCCCAGCACCGAGTACCCCGTCCCAGCACAGAGTACCCCGTTCCAGTGGGCTCCACAACCGTACCCGACGCGAACAAACTCCTTAACAAACAATTCAACCGGGGACTGCTATCCCGCAAGGACAATAAGACTGTACGTTGGTGGTCGCTGAGCAACCCTGATGCTGACTTTAACACCCTAAAGGACATGGCCATAAAGGGGTTGCGGCCAGTAGAGACCCATGAAGCTGCTATCAAACGGTGGTGCAGTGGTGAGGCGCAGGCTACCCCAAAACCAGTACCAGTGTCTGCAGCCACGCACAATGTACAATCTGCTCAGCCTGACAAGTATGATTCCCTGTGTGCTGAGATGCGTCCTGAGATGCGCCAAATGAGCAAAAACATAACCAAGGTGATGGAAGCTCTACAGCTGCAGCAGAGTTCCCAGCCAGCGCCAAGACCCCAGCCCTGACCTCAACCACTGATTCAACTTGCTGACAGTCCGGAGGATGTACCCTGGATGAGAGCGAGGCAAGCCTTGCCTTCCACTGCCAGAAGCCTTGAGTGCGGCTCCATTTCTTCTCTATTTGATTGAGAGCGAGGCAAGCCACAGCGTACCGGGGGAGAACCATCGACCGCTACAGCTCCACTGGGGAGCCCACCTGCCAACGATGTAACAGAACTGGCCACATCGCAGGGAGATGTCCTTTAAACAAGCAGAACCTGGGGGCTGGGGCCAAACCTCAGGAGTAACTCAACAGGGCCCAGCCACCTGGTACAAGACCTTCATCGGACAGAGGCCGTTCCTGTCAATTGTACTAGATGGCATCCCAACACCTGCTCTGCTGGACACCGGGTCATAGGTTACCACCATCCCCTATATATATCCTTTATAAAAAGTACTGGGCTGACGCAGAACTGAAACAGCCTGCCATAGACTTCACCCTCAGTGCGTCTAATGGAGAACCGATGACTGCAATGGAGGTTAGAGAAATGCCCATAAAGGTGGGGAGGGTGGACTTGCAGAACCAAGGGGTCCTAGTAGTAGCAGAAGCCAGTAATACAAATGACCCATATATAATACTTGGTACTAATGTTGTTAGCAGTTGCATGGAGGAAGTCTTCGCAGACACGGCCAGACCTGGTCAGAGGAAGGTCCTCCAACGTGAGATAAGAGCCCTCCTGCACCATCAACAGGTGACAATTACAGGTGGTGAAATTGGTACTGCACGGGTGACAGACCCGTTTCCCATTGTGATTCCCCCAATGAGTGAAATGATGATTTGGTGTCGAGCAGCTATAGGTCTGAGACGGCAGGACTATCAAGCGTTAGAGGAGCCCGTGAGCACAGAGCACAGACCTACACTGTTGACAGCCAGGGGGGGGTGGTTGATGTACACAATGGGAGAGTACCAGTTCGCATCTTAAATTGTGGCAGTGAAGATGTTAAGTTATCCAGGTATGCAACCGTTGCCAAGTTTTACTCAGTAAGCAACAACGCGATCCAAGCAGTGGGACCCTTACCCCAAACTAAAGGGGCAAAACCTGATAATACAACAGGGCCACTGGAGGACTGGTGCCAGCAGCTCCATGTAGGAACTGACCACTCCTGTGTAAGAAAAGCAAGGTGTTTACTGGGTAGTTAACGAATATGAACAAGTCTTTAGTAAGCATTCACTTGACTTTGGTAGGATAAAAGGGGTGCAACATCATATCCCCACAGGTAGACATCCACGAATCAAAGAGCGGTACAGGCCTATTCCACCTGCACATTACCAGAAAGCCAAGGAAATGTTACAGGACATGAAGGACGCAGGGGTTATACGAGATAGCTGTAGTCCCTGGGCAGCCCCATTGGTCCTAGTAAGGAGAAAGGATGGCAGTATGAGGATATGTGTAGACTATAGGCAAATAAACCGCATAACACACAAGGATGCTTACCCGTTACCTCGTATAGAGGAATCCTTAGCTGCAATGAAGTCTGCCAATTACTTCTCCACCTTAGATCTCACTAGTGGGTATTGGCAGGTGTCTGTAGCAGTGGAAGACCGCGAGAAGACGGCATTCACGACACCTATGGGCCTATGTGAATTTAACATCATGCCATTCAGACTATGTAATACACCCGGAACCTTCCAGAGGTTGATGGAGAGTTGCCTGGGACATAAGAACTTTGAGACGGTACTGCTCTACCTGGATGACGTGATCGTGTACTCTAAAGACTTTTGAAAGACAAAAAGGGGGGAGGGGGTGGGAGCGCATGTGAAGAAAGTTTTTGAAGTGGATTTAGGCCCAGGGCTGTGTGGCCACTCACCAGAGGTGGTTGTGCAACCCTGCACAACTGCGGTCTTACGCCTGTGAATCCACCTCCGCCTGGAGGTATAGTGGAGGCACCGAAATTTGCTCCGGGAGCTCCAGCTCCTGCCGCGGTCACGTGACCGGATTGATGTCACCACAGGTCCTACAATGGTGACAGTGTTGTATTGCTAGGTCATGGAACTCAGGATCTAGGATTAATGGTATCTCTTGTCCAGAGCTGCTCTTGCCAGGTGTGCACAAGTGCAAGAAGCTGAGAGTAAGAAAATCACCTGATGAAGGCTGCGCTCTGCTGCAGAAACGCGTAGTGGCCTGTAAGAGGTTAATAAAGAAACTTTTTCTAAAATAACCCTAGTGCCATTTATCTCTAGCCCTAGCACTCCACAGACCAGGGATTTTCTTACTCTAAAGACTTATGAGGCACACGTAGAGCATCTAGCAGAGGTGTTCGAAGATCTGTCCAAATACGGGATGAATCTGAAACCATCCAAATTACCTGGGACACATTCAGTGCCGAAGGTGTGGCACCTGATCCAGACAAGATGACAGCTATCAAGGAGTGGCCAGAACCCAAGCTTGAAGTACATCAATTCCTGAAACTACTAGGCTACTATAGGAGGTTCATAAAGGAGTACATGAAGGAGGCTGCTCCCCTGCAAAACCTCCTAGTAGGCCAACCCACGAAGGGCAAGTCTAAGGATTCTCCATGGAAGTGGGGCAAGGGACAAGAGGAACCATTCCAGACAATGAAGGAAGCCCTGACAGAGGAAATCCTTGCTTACCCGGACTACAACCTGCCATTCCTGCTGTACACGGATGCCAGCAATGTGGGACTAGGAGCCGTCCTTTCCCAAAGGCAAGAGGCCAAGGAAAGGGTAAAAGTCTGTCAGTAGGAAGCTGAGCCCCACAGAAAGGAAGCCAGAGAACTAGACTTCCTTCAAGCTGGAGTTTCTGGCCTTGGTCTGGGCCATTACAGAGCGGTTTAAACACTACCTGGCATCTAGCAAGTTTACAGCCTATGTGGATAACAATTCTTTGACCCACCTGGAGACTGCGAAGTTGGGAGCCATGGAGCAGAGATGGATGGCCCAATTGTCCAACTTCCAGTTTACCATCGAATACCGGGCTGGTCACCAGAATGGAAACGCGGATGCCTTGTTCAGAATGCCTCACCTGTCAGTCGAGGGCGTGGATGAGGACAAGCCAGAAGAAGTGGAGTTACCTGCATTTCATCAATTAAGAGTAACTCAATGCCAGCGAACAAATAAAGACCCTCCTGCAAGAATGGTGAACCCGTTGCTCCACTTTAGTTGGAAGGAAGTGCAAGACAATGTCTCGGCTGTCAGATTTATAAGCAGCGGCTAACCCAGGAGTCAGCAAAACTGCCAGAAAACCCCCAACCAGACGTCAAACATCTGTGGAGCGAGAGGAGCAAGCTGCTCATTTACCATGAGAAGCTCTGCAGGAGGCACATCAACCAAAGGACACACGAGATGGTCTGGCAAATCATCGTGCTGAAGTCAAAAGTGCAGATGGTGTTGAACGCCAACCACAACCAGACTGGTCACTTTGGGTGGAAGAAGCTGGAAATGCTACTGAAAGATAGCTGGTTCTTTTGGGTCAGCATGCATGGATCCATTGAAAGGTGGTGTAAAAACTGTGGACCCTTACAGAGCCAGAAAGCAGCACTCTAGCCCATAGTGATGAAGCAGCCCCTGGAAATAGTAGCCTTGAACCACGTAAAACTGACTCCAAGTAGATCTGGCTACACATACGCGTTGACCATTGTAGACCATTACTCGAGGTTCCTGATGGTTGCCCATGTGAAGGACTTAACAGCTGCCACAACATTCCAAAATATTTTCTGCAGACAAGGATCAGCTTTCGAAGCAGAGATCTTCCAAGAGTTCTGCCACATGTATGGGTGCAAGAAGATGAGGACGACCTCATATCATCCCCAAACCAACGGGTTATGTGAGAAAATGAATCATAATTGACATGCTGAAGATCCTACCTTTGGAAGAGAGGAACCAATGGCCGGAGAAGCTACCAGACTTAGTTGACATGTACAACCACATTCCAGCAAGTTCTACAAACTGTACACCAGCTTACCTGATGAGAGCCCATACAGGAAAGTTACCCGTAGACTTGGAACTCGGAGTAGTTGATCCCAAAGCAGATGACTCGATACCCAACTGGAATGAAACCCGCCTCGAACAATACAAAATGGTTCAAGCCTGTGTTGAAGACAGCCTGGAGAAAGCCCATTAGCAACAGGAAAGGGACCATAACAAACATGCTCCAGCAGAACCTATTGTACCTGGAAGTATTGTGTTAAAGAGGAAGAAGGAGGACACAACACAAAAATTGGACAACCAGTGGGAACAAGAACCTTATGTCCTTCTAGATTCTGGATATGACAATAGCAAAGTGTGTCTTCTCAGTAAGAATGGAGGAAAAAAAACAGACTGTGTCAAGAAACCATCAAAAAGTGTCCAACTTAATGGGAAAACCAGAATCCTCGAACACCAGAACCTGTAGAAGAACCAAGTGCATGTGAAGAACCAAAGGAGAAGGTAATCTCAACCATTTTAGGAGATTTCCCAGCCGATTGGCCTCAGCAAGATGGAGCCATCTTAATACCCTTACTAAATTTCTACCAGCCCCAAGAAGTGGTACAAAGGAGTCAGGAAGAAATACCCGTTGCTAGAGAATCTGAGGATGCTGCAATCGGTGCACCTGCTAGCCCTGTAGTGAGACTAAGGCCACACAGACGCTTACCTGACATATCTGCACCATACCCTTCCTAAAAACCTCACCTGAGACAGTGACACCTGTAGTGCGTAGATCACAGAGCAGCACACAAAGTCAACCCCGTCTAGGTATGGAGAGTGTGCACAGTAAATGTAAGGTACAGTAAAACTGAGAAAGCAACCTGTAAATAGCAGCTCAGAAGCAGTGTACTAGTAGTGTACAGAAGGGTGGAGGAACTGGGCCTAGCCCCACGCACACTAAGTTAGGAACGGAAAGTGCTGGAGTGGTGAGGTACCAGGTCTAAGCAGAGACACTCGTAGGGAAAGGTTGGTTTAGAAATGTGTTTATATGTGGACTTTTTGAAAGACTTTTCCCCCTTTTCTTACCTAGAGCATACAGAGACTTTACTGCATAGACAGTGATAGTGGCACTCGAGCCTGGAGTTCGCCAACATGCAGTTTCAGATTTCCTCGCATTGCACGAGGTTGGAATCATCACCAATGCAGGTGATTATATCACCTGTGCAATTAAGGAAATCCTGAAAACTGCACTGATGTGCACTCGAGCTGAGTTCACCATCACTGGTATAGACTGATTGGAACTGACTTTCTTGAACTTTTCCCCTGATTACATTTAAAAAGACCATAGCACAGACTGTGTGACAACAATTCTTTCTTTTTCAAAGCCTGCAGTGAATGGACTAGCACTGTATGACTTACCAGTTTTATTTTGCCATCTTCAGGTTGTTTGTATATTTTATATTTGAGACTCTGTAAATCTGTTACCTGTCATTATTGTTATTTATGTTATCCTTTTGTTCCAGAACAAATGCTCAGTCAGGAGTACTGAAGTTAACTGGGGGGGGTCGGTATGTGGACCTGCTCACACAGGGAGCCACAGACTTTCCTAATGCACAGCTGGGTTGCCACAGCAGGTACCTACTACATGCAACACCTTCAACCCCGGCACAGTAAGGGGGCCCCACTTGCTGACTTTAGGCAAGATCCCTATCAATATCTGCTGGGCGAGTATGTGAGCGCTAGGAGAATTGAAGATCCTTGTGCCGTTAGGCCGAACGTGACGGGAGTGGCCTCAGCATCACCCAACTGATGGAAGAAGGCAGGCTAGCCAAGGTGACGAGGAACCATGCGGTTCCATGAAGTCCCGAATTCGGGGGTCCACACCTGCAGTGAACACTTCAGACTGCAGATAACCTGTCACACAAGTGGAGACTTAGTCACCGATCGCCCATGCGAATACCCAGCAAAGGAGCCAGAGCACCGCAGTGTAGAACAGTACAGCGTGATCAGGAGAGATAACCCTGTACCGAACTATCACGCAGCCCTGCATACAGCAAAAGGACAACACGCATTGTGTCAGTCAGCGGATATTCGTCCATTCCGATGACCATTGCTTCACACTCCATATCCTGACCTCAAGTTCCCTCCAAGCTGCCCCTTCACACTACGCTGCCCCAGAGGCCCAGCTCCACCTGTAGGGAGCTTTACTACCCCTAGCCGAATTACCATCGTCCCTCTGGAGGACTGCAGCAGTGCTGGTGACTTCTCATCAGGTACTACAGGTGGCGTCACGTGACAACTTTAATCCCTGTACATACAAGCCCTTTTTAAGCGTCACCCAGGCCAGGGCTCAGGCACTGCCACCAGTGACATCCCCGTGAAGAGATTACCCTCTGAGCCTGATATCCCGACTACCCCCCCGGCCTGGAGCTCAACAGAAGCCCTGGGCACTGCTGGGACTTGTAGTTCTGCAATAAGAGACGATGGTCATTCTAGGATTTGTAGTTCTCGACATAAGTCTATGAAAGCACACAGCCTGAGCCACAACCCTGTACAGTCATGCGGCCACCTCCTGAAAGGCGGGCCCACTCTCCCTTGTGAAAATGGCCCGGCCCCTGGGGAAGCCCAGGGCCCCTGGCTGGAGGCAGAGGCGTCACTCCCTGATGGCGGGCATGCACACATTGTATGTATGCAGGGAAACATATGTTCATGTAAACAGATAGTAATACAGTGGTAAGCGAGAGATTTCTACAGGAGTTGCAGCATAAACACCTCCCTGCTCTCCTGTCACTCCCCCTGCGAAGCAGACTGCACAAGCCAAAGATATTCAGTGACTGATTTCAAGCACATGGGGGAGGGACTGAATACCAGCTTGAGTAAGCATGGATATATGAATATCATTTGCATGCAATTTACTAGTCAGCAGTTAAAGCTATGAAACAAACTAGTACACCAGATGCAATGAGAAAACTACAAAGAATACAGTATTGACTTTTACATGTTTTCAAGATCGCCTAGGCATTATTCAAGGGTAATAATAGTATCACATGAAAAATGACCAGAAGAGTCCCTTTAACCCCTTAATGTAATATTACAAACATGGGACTGATTAGTCCAGGTAGTTGGCACTCCCACAGAGATCTCACAAGTGCAGTCAATGGTTGTCTCAAGTAAAAATATATTTGTTTAAAAAGATGTTAAAGCACAATGTGTTTCAGCTATTAGTAGCTTCAAGTCAGTATAAAGTAGTATAGTATCTTGTGCAAGTCAAGATTAAATGTCCTGGAAAAGGAGGGTTAAATGTGATATTTATGATGATCCCAAAAGCAGATCGCCGTTGAACCCAGGATCGTGAGAAATCATGATTTTACATGAGTACGTGACCAATCATTCCCCTAGGAGTGTGCACACACACATACAGAAGAGGCACGCACACAGCGCAACACAAACACGCGGAGAGACACGGATCGGGAAACTGGAGGGCGGATTGCAGGTGAAAGGGGCGGGGGTCTGCAAACTCCACCTGACATTTGAATACATCAGATTAAATAGATTTAAAGGGATCATGTCACCTCCAGAACAACCACCCAAGCAGCAACTTCCTGAGATCACACTAATCTCACACTTCTTTTGTCTCCTAAAAGCATCCTGTGAACGTACATAAAAACGTTTTAATACTTACTCATTATTGATTATAATTAGCAGGGCTATATTCTTTAGTCACCAGGGCGGGCTGTTTTGTAGGCTCCAGATCCAGCCTCTCTGTCTGTGTACTCTGCTTGTGCAGGCATTACCCTCCCCCCTCTCTTCACTCACAGAATGCAAATCATTAGTCCTGCCATCAGTTTCCCACATCACAGCAGCATAGACAGAGAGGAGGGTGGATCATTCAGGCTGCAAAACAACATGCCCTGGTGACTAAAGAATATAGCCCCTGCTAATTATAATCTCTAATGAGTAATATTAGATTTTTATGCACTGTCACAGGATGCTTTTAGGAGACAAAAGAAGTGTGAGATTAGTGATAGGCGCCGAAACACTGGCCGGTTACACACTTCAATTAAGAGGACGATAGTGGTTAGCAGATGCACAGTGCATGCACGATCGCTAACAATGTCGTTCAAACGTGGTGGTTTTCCACACAGGCAGACTCCCAGCAATGTGGGAGCGAATCGCTGGTAACTATGGTATATCGGGTTACAAATGCCTGCCGTGCTTGCATCTATGGTAAACATCGGTTACCTATTCCAGCATTGTCTCTGCATGCTGGGAGCTAGTCATCATGTGCTCACCACCACGATAGACGATTGATCAAGCGTTTATCGCTTGATAGGAGCTCCGGCTCACAAATCTGCGATCTAACGATCAAGCGATTTTACATTGTAAAATCACTTGATTGTGCATCGCTGCGTGCAAACGATATCGCTTAAGCGATCAAAAAGCAGATCACTTAAGCGATATCGTGCATTAAATTGAACCGTGTGATGGCCGCCATAGGATGCTGCAGGGACATGTTTTGCTTGCTTATGAGGTGTTTGAGGCGACATGGATCCCTTTAAGAGGAGGAGGCTGCAGTGTGCGCCTTTACCGCAGGCAGGAGGCTGCCAAAGCTATTGAGGGGTGGGGGAGTTTGGAACTGGAGGGAACCGTGGGATGCAATTTCCATGTGCGACATGTCAGATTTCAAAGAGATTTGACAGGTTTTCCCACATGCCACTGCCATTTTTCTATACTCAGGGGGGGGCTGGAAATAGTTACCTGGGGCCTTAATATTTTATGTATATTTGTGCTGTACATAATAATGCCAATGCACTGCTATGTATAGTGTATAAACACAGGCTTTCACAGCATTGTTTCCTTTCTGCCTGTCTATTGGAATTGTAAGTGGATATACAAGCTGCGCTCCTGCACCAAATAAAACGATCAATCCAATTTCATTATGCGGTGGTTTACTCAATGTGCTTCAGGGGTCAAGAGCAGATCCTATTTGTGTGGCATCTTCCTGACGAAAGGGGTCCTAGAACCCTGAAAATGTTTTGAATAAAGCATAAGGAAATTGGATTGATCAAATATTTGGAGTGGGCACTGCAGTTTGTATCTCCACTTTCCCTTCTACCTGGTTATTGAACTTTTGCCCATGGAAGGACAGCTGCACACCGAACATCGATATCTTAGATACCTCATGCTTGAACAGGGGTTGTGTATGGATCACAACCTGAACAAGTGAGCTGTATACCATTCCTATACTATAGTTGTCTCCCAGATAATACGCTTTTTTCTTCCCCCCTCCAGCCTCTTTTTCAGGATTATTACAATGACAGCCACTGGGTCCTCACTGACCCCTAGCTGACATGGTAATTCAGAGCTCAAGAGTGGCACATTTGGGAGAGGAGGGGGCGGAGGGATGGATTGTTTCACCACAACTACACACATCAGCCCACACCATACAGACCACATAAATTGCAGACCTTAGGTGTAATTTCC
The DNA here is from genome assembly GCA_033576535.1 of Allobates femoralis. Lineage (NCBI taxonomy): Eukaryota > Metazoa > Chordata > Amphibia > Anura > Aromobatidae > Allobates > Allobates femoralis. Next base: position 13,771,262 of record JARQOC010000001.1, read on the forward strand.
GGGCAACTAGTGACAAAACCCCTCTTGAGGTTAAGCGAGGCCGATCCGTTACTGTTTCCATTCGTAACAAGAGGTGAGAGAGACAAAAAGCAGGGGGTGTGCACCATACACCCATATTTAACCGTTCACAGTACGGCTCACAATACAGGTACTGTCACATTAAATTTAGTATGAAAGCCATACAATTGCAGGTATGAACAAATACAATTGAACTTCATTATTCTTTGACTTGTTACAGAACTCCAGTGTGGATATGTGAACTCAATCCTACCAATACAACATAGTGGTGTAGGCGGCAAATACAAATAAAGGTGAGTGTCAGCTAACATAACATGTACATAATCATAGTAAAATTCCACTTTTAAATAGTAACCCAAAATAGAAAGTGAACAGGTTACCACTTGGATCAGATACGAGTACCCTACGTGGTGGAGGATCCCCCGGGTCCGGACCCCTACGTACGTTTCGTTTTTGTTATCAAAGTCACTTCATCAGGGGAAGGGGGGGGGGGGGTGGTCGTAAAAAAAAAATCATAGGATGGTGGGGTACCCATTAACCAGCACACCCACAGTAGAACCCACAGTGGGAGGTTACCCGGGAGGGAATAAAAACCACCTCCTTGGGGAGAGACACAGAGAGAGACACAGAGAGAGAGAGACACAGAGAGAGACAGTTCTCCCGGGCACCTGAGCGACCAGAAGAGGGTACCAGGCACTGCTTGATTGTTCAGCAGTCAACCAGTAGAGGGTTATCGGACGGGAGCAAAGGAGAGAGAGCAGAAAGGTCAGGTTGATGGAACCAGACTTCACCACCACTGGAAAGCAGGAAAGGAACAGATGAGGGTAGAGCACGAAGGCACACACCAGGGGTCCACCATACCACCCAAGATCTGCCTGCAGCCACCGGTCCTCACATCAGGAATACTGCACTGTAACTTTTGTATGAAACCAATACAATTGCCAGTAAAGTACCCGGAGGAACAGTGACTTTGGACTCAGTTTGCCTTCTTTCCATGGACTTGTTTCCCCTACAGGAACACTGCCCCAGAGGTACCAGTCCTACCTGTGGAGGACTTCACCATCCTAGCCGCAATACCATCTACCTCCGGTGGACTGTGGCGGCGCTGGTGCAAATCACCAGAAGCTACAGGTGGCGTCACGACAAACTGTATATAATCACCTGTATATAAATTCTCCCTTTTTCAAAGAAGTCCCCCAGGAAACGGGATCAGGCGCGGCCACCATTCCCAGTGACACAGTTAACCCCTTGGATCCAGATACCCGAGTACCCTACAGTCTGGGGCTCGATAGATGGTCTGAACATAGCCAAAACATAAAACAGACTATAAAACACGCGAACAATATTAGTCACACAAGTGTCATAAAAACCAGATATTTTATTGAGTATATAACATACAAAATGATTGAAAGAAAAAAAAAAATAAATAAATATTTTAATTGAGTGTGTACCTATGGACAATAGTTATAATCAATACATTAATCGGGAATTATCTACTGTATATAGTCAGATACAATGGTACAAAATGCCTCAATATAAAACCTAATTGACCCCATCCATCTATTATAAAAAAAACCCTAAGGCTACTTCCGTCAGGATGTAACGCTATGCCATGTCACATCCTGGCTGAAGTAGCCTCTACGGCCATTGTGGGTGTTCTAATATGGACACACACACACACACACACACACACACACACACACACACACACACACACACACACACACAGTTGGCTATGCTTACCACCGGCCCTGCGTCTTCCCCGCCGCCTGGATCCTCTTGCCTCCGCCGCCATGTCGCTGCCCCCGGAGGACTGGATCCAATATAGCATCTGGGAAGTCTCGCGAAACTTCGAACGCCATCTTGGACCACATTTGGCGCGCGTTTTAAAAATTTCTATTCAGCGCGCCATTTTCCAGCTGCCTTATCACTCCTCCTCCTGTCTGCACTCCATCTCCACAATTAACAGGAGTGACAGCACTTAAGAGGTTAAGTATATCTAAGGCAGCATTCACTGATTGCGGCAGTTGCAGTGAGAAAAAAAAAAAAAAAAACGCAACTGCCGCCATTACCGCATAACGGCCGCTCTTGTGGCAAACCCCATACAAGGTCTATGGGGCTTGCGGCAAGTGCGGTTTCGGCACTTGCGGCTGTGAAAACTGCGGTGCGCCACAGTTTTCGCAGCCGCACGTGCCGATACTGCACTTGCCGCAAGCCCCATAGACATTGCATGGGGCTTGCCCAAGTGAACCCCAAGTGCGGCCGTTATGCGGTAATGGCGGCAGTTGCGTTTTTTTTTCACGGCAACTGCCACGATCAGCAAAAGCTGCTGATTTTAACGCAGCCTAAGATGCTGTGCACATTTAACGCCTTCTGCATCGTATTGCATTTCATATATATTAGTCCTGTTAACCTCTTCACTGCTGCCACTCCTGCTGAGTATACCTTTCTATAATTAAGACAGTGAACTAGCCCACGTATATAAGCTCTATTCTATAGCACTGCTTTACAACTTACACATCCTTTCTGTCTTCATAACTGCAGGACCCCTTCTCTAATGCCTTATAACCCCCAACACACTCTCTATTATCTGCTCTCATACTCCCTTACCAGTCTCAACATGACTCCTCCCAAAAAGTATGCCACCGACGCACAGCAGAAAAATACTTTGTCACTACGTCAAAGAAAATGCCGTGCTAATGAGACTCCTGAAGAAAAAGAACATTGCCTTGCCACCATGAAGGCTTATGAACGACAACGCCACACACACACACACACACACACACACACACACACACACCCCAAGTCTAAATCAATTAGATTAGCACAAGCAGCCTCAGCTCGCCGTCAACCTACACCTTTAACGTCTACTTTTTGCCTTCCCAATCACCACCACACATACGACTAAGGGCCACGTCACAGATATTTGTGCAGATCTTGTTCGCAGATCTCTGGTTGCAGTGAAATCATGGACTCATTGTTACATTTGTACACGGCCACAAAATGGAGCAATGTCCATGATTTCACTGCAACCAGAGATCTGTGAACAATATCTGCACAATTATCTGTGTGTGTGACGTGGCCCTTATATACATCAGTGTGCAAAAGAGCCCTGCTGCACCATTAGGGCCTGCTCTTCCACTACATGCTAAAGCATTCACTAATGATGAACGCTCTATTATTGAACACAGCTGTGGTGCAATGAACTGTCAACATTGCCAGGTTTTGCATTTTCTCCAGGAGACACCTTCTGATTACCCTTATGACAAGAGGGTAAAATTGTTAAGTCCATGTACCCATACTACAATATCCTGATGTCTTCACACGTTTGCTCAAAAGGACAAAGTGAATTTAGCAAAAATTTAATGGACAATATTAGAAGCATTAACAGTTAATTTGCTTTTGCCTCTATGGGTGCCAATATTTCCCCACACCCTGGATATGGCCCATACTGTTTCCGCATACATGGACAGATGTATCATCGAGCTGGACCACTACATCCCTCTGACGACCAACTCCCAGCATTTGCCCAACTTTACATTCTAGATACCGCTAGAGCAAACGAACAATGCTTACAATGTAAAGAAAAATCAAAACGGTCATTCTACATTGATGAACATTATTACCCTTCAAATACAAGCTATTCTTTTGTTGCAGCTTATCAAAATGTTACGCGATGTGGAAGAACAAGAACAAATTAAAGCTGTACAAAACGGGACTGTCATGCCAAACATCACCATGGCTCTTAAACAAGATCATAATCGAGACCCGACGCTACAATAATTCCACTGTCAGTGAAGTCACCGTCGTCTTTCAAAATGACAATGGTGAGCCCCCACTTCAATAAAGACATAAATTAATTTGAAACCTGATCCCCACAACCCTTTAGCGCCAAAAACCACAACCAATAAGCATTCTCGATGCCCTCCTCTATCCACTATTTTTCCCTTATGGAGACCAAGGCTGGCATGATGGACTCAAGCAACAAGGCAAGAGTCAACGCAGGATTACACAACTCCAATACTATTGCTATCTGTCCGAAATCACTTTAATCGAATCCTCAATGGTGGTTAACCAATCCTCAATGGTGGTAAACTAACGCAGCAATACTTATGCATCTACCATGTCAAAAAAAAAAAAAAAAAAAAAAAAAGGCTAAAAAAAAAAAATCGGCTTCATTACATCCGAAACCACCAAAAGGATTTAAAAGTGGAGGATTGTGTACTCCAAGAACATCTACTCAAAAAAATCCATTCAAAAGGGCATCCCCATAGGCAAAACCGTCATTTTACCATCTTCTTTTGAAGGCAGTCCCAGAAACATGCAACAACGGTACAAGATGCCATGGCTATTGTTACAAAGTATGGTCGACCTGATCTATTCATCACCATGACCTGTAATCCTAAATTGAGTGAGATTACTAATACCGTATATACTCGTGTATAAGCCAAGTTTTTCAGCCCAAAAAATGGGCTGAAAAGTCCCCCCCTCGGCTTATACACGGGTCAATACGGTAATCCTATGGTGGGAGGGGGCGCGGGGGGTGGGGGGGCGCTGCGCAGTATTTCTTACCTTGTCCCCCGTTCTGCAGTGCTTTCCGGTGTCCTCCGTGCTCCGTTCCCGGTCTGCTGGGCCTTGTGGTTCCTCATCCTTCGGTTCTATCATGTGGGCTGCCATCTTGGGTCTTCTCTCCGCCCCCGGCCAGTGATGTCAGAGCAGGCCGCGCTGTGATTGGCTAGCACCCGTGATCACGTGATCACGGGTGCTAGCCAATCACAGCGCGGCCTGCTCTGACATCACTGGCCGGGGGCGGAGAGAAGACCCAAGATGGCAGCCCACATGATAGAACCGAAGGATGAGGAACCAGGAGGAACCACAAGGCCCAGCAGACCGGGAACGGAGCACGGAGGACACCGGAAAGCACTGCAGAACGGGGGACAAGGTACGAAGCTGTGTATGTATGTATGTATGTATGTATGTATGTATATATGTAAGTAGGCTGGCTGCCAATATAAGCCATACCTCTGGGGCTGCTGTATATACTTCTGGGGCTGCTGGATACTACCACTGGGACTGTATATACCTGTGGGGCTGCTGGATACTACCACTGGGGCTGTATATACCTCTATGGCTACTGGATACTACCACTGGGGCTGTATATACCTCTATGGCTACTGGATACTACCACTGGGGCTGTATATACCTCTGGGGCTGCTGGATACTGCCACTGGGGCTGTATATACCTGTGGGGCTGCTGGATACTACCACTGGGGCTGTATATACCTGTGGGGCTGCTGGATACTACCACTGGGGCTGTATATACCTCTATGGCTACTGGATACTACCACTGGGGCTGTATATACCTCTATGGCTACTGGATACTACCACTGGGGCTGTATATACCTCTGGGGCTGCTGGATACTGCCACTGGGGCTGTACATACCTCTGGGGAGGCTGCTGTATACCACACTGCTGGGGGCTGTATACCTGTGCTGGGGTCCACCCTCGGCTTATACACGAGTCAATAGGTTTTCCCAGATTTTAGGGGCAAAAGTGGGGGGGGGGGGGGTCGGCTTATACACGGGTCGGCTTATACACGAGTATATACGGTAATTTAGAACCATGGCAACGTGTTGAACACAGACCTGATTTGGTTGCACGTGTCTTCAAAATTAAACTCGATGCTCTCTTAAAAAAGACATTAGCAGGGGATTGTTTGGAAAGGTTAGCGCTATGGTTCAGGTCATTGAATTTCAAAAGCGTGGTCTCCCACACACTCACACTTTGCCAATTCTGGATAGTCTGTCAAAATTAAGGACTGAGGAGGACAGACAATATAGTCTGGGCTGAAATCCCAGATGCTACTTAACTATCCTCAGCTCCATAACATTGTTCTTAAACATATGATTCATGGTCCCTATGGAGACCACAACCCCAATTCTCCCTGTATGGATCTTGGAAAGTGTACTAAAGGTTTCCCTAAACAATTTCAACCATCTACCATCATACCAAAGGATGCCTATCCTACTTACCGCAGACTCATTGGCTCAGCTTATCAACACCATTCAAAGACGATTGACAATTCTTGGGTCGTTCGTTATAATCCATTTTTACTCTTCAAATACAAGTGCATATTAATGTAGAAATATGTGCTTCCATTCAAAGTGTCAAATATTTAAATACGTTTACAAACGACATGACAAAGCCAATCTTGAAATTTCCCAGACTCACATCCAACATGATGAAACAAACCAATTTGTCGATTCAAGATATGTTAGTACACTGGAGGCAGTGTGGCGAATATTTTCTTATCCTATGCATAAACAATCTCATACCATCATTCGCCTAGCCGTACATCTGCCTCATTCTCAACCACTATTTTTTGATGAGGATGACTCCATTGCCAACATCCAACAAAAGCTCCATACCAATTCAACACTTATGGCTTTACTTCAACCTAAACAAAGATCGAACAACATGGTCATAACTATTTCTACTGCCAAATTCCTGAATACTAAGTTTGGAAAGAAGGCGCTTGGGAACGTAGAAAACGAGGAGGTCACAGTTAATTGGCAGAATGTATACTTAAGTGTTAAAGACCAAGAACGATACTATTTACGGTTTGTTATTGCATGTCAAAGGTGCTACCAGTTTTGACAGCATTAAAAACAGTCAATGGAGTCACACATGAAAACTTTCAAAGAGGCTGCATTAGAAATTTTGATTATTATTCGATGATAGTCTTGGAGAAATACTTTACTAGATGCCTGCATTCTCAACATGCTGCACAACTTTGCGACATGTTTGCTTACATCTGTATTTTTGGCCCTCCCCAAAGTCACTTGAGTTGTGGAATGAATTTAAAGGAACACTTTTTACAAGACTACTGCCATGCATACCACTCAACACTCAGGAGTGTGTCCATTGTGATAGGATATGCTATGACAGATGTCCAAGATGTTCTCAAAGTTGACGGCAAAACTTATGCGGATTTCAATTTACCACGCCCAGCTAAGAAACCACAACAACTGCTCCCGCAGTATGATAAGGATTGTGAGTTAAGAACAAGCTGCCAAGATGAAAACAACTCTATATCAGGAAAACTTTTTGCCTATGTTCGTCATTACTCAAAGCTTTTACAAGACAACCATTTTAACAACCTAAGTGCCTTTCATTGACGGTTCCTGGTGTGGCAGCGGAAAAAAGCTACCTATACCATCTACTTTACATCATCTAACGGGGCAAGGAGCAATTGTTGTCACCTGCTGCCACTACAGGAAATGCGGCTAACTTGCTACAAGGAGCTGAACAATCCACTCTATGGCATACCAATACCTATTAAAAAATTACACACAGGATGCGGGCAACCATTTGCAGAGTACAAAACTATTTATTATTGATGAGTGCACAATGCTACCAAAACAAGCATTGAATGTGATCGATAGACCTCTACGGGACATCATGACAACGATTGTGGCTCAAACATAAAACACCATTTGAGCTAAAGTTATTGTTCTTGGAGGAGACTTTAGACAATGCCTTCCCGTCATCGCTCAAGGAACAAGAGCAGACATTGTAGATTCCTGCATTAAATATTTGCAACACTGGCAACATTTTACTCGACTGCTGCTGTTCAACAATATGCGCGTCACTGATCCCGAATACAGCAGTTGGTTGCTTCAACTGGGAAATAGTAAGATGTCTAATGAATACAACCTTGGAGATGATGTCATAGAAATTCCTCCAGACATGATCTGCACTGGCTTTATAGTAACCGACATCTTTGGAGACTAGATTTGCATTGATGTTAATAACAACGAGAGCATAAATACTGCTGCATCACATGCCATTCTATGTCCAAAAAATGATTACGTTGATTATTTGAACTCGAAAGTCATGGATCGACCGAGTGGCGAGTATACTGTATATACCAGTGATGATTCTATCGATGCTGCTGAAACTGATGAATGTGACAACTACCCATTGGAATTTTTAAACTCACACCATCCCGAATGCCTTCACATTGGTGCCAAGTTTAAGTTGTAGCCTTTGTCATGCTATTACGCAACCTCAACACCAAGAAAGGTCTCTGCAATGGTACTCGGCTGATTGGCCTGCTGCACTGCCTTACTCGCCAACACCATGCAGGCTAAAGTAATTACTGGGTCAGCAGCAGGAAATATTGTATTCATTGCACGCATCGATTTGTGTCCATCAGAGACTGGGTTACCTTTTAAATTAAGACGTCGACAGTTTCCTGTCAAGCCGGCATTTGCAATGACCATTAACAAATCACAAGGGCAGACCTCAATTGAGTTGGCATTTTTCTACCTAAACCACCATTTGCCCATGTTCAATTGTATGTAGCATTCTCCAGAGTTAAGCAATGCTGCAATGTTAGGGTCAAAGTGGTGGATACACCACTTCAAGGAAAAATTACTCTGTAGTAGTCCCAAAGTATTTACTAGACATATTGTTTACAAAAATGTTTTACTTTAAACTCATTTCACTTCTTTGCTAATCGACTTATATTAGATAGGGCCACGTCAACACACAGATAATTGTGCAGTATTGTTCGCAGATCTGGTTGCAGTGAAACCATGGACACATTATTCATTTGTACTACGGCCAAAAAAATGGAACAATGTGTCATGATTCACTGCAACAGAGATCTGCAACCAATATCGCACAATTATCTGTGTGTGTGACGTGGCCCTAGACATGTATGAACTAGACTTTTAGATTAGAATAAAACATCTAGATAAATAGCAACAAAATAGTATATAGATAGCCAAAAAAAAAAAAAAAAAAAAAACACAACAACATTAGTTTAAGCCATAGATCGGAAATAGCTATATAACATAGTTACGCATTAGAATATTAATTTAATTCTTTATATTACTATTAATTCAATAGCACTTTACATACAGCAGTAATGCTGTCCCTCTTGAGGATTACCATCTCAATATCTGATCTACGTAACTACACAAGTATGATACATCAACACATTTTTACATCTAAGTTTAAAAAGTTACAAAAAAAAAAAAAAAAGCATAGATGTGCATCATCCAAATTTTATTCGGTGATATGAACCACATGTTAAGCTCCAGCAGTATAGCTGCTGAGAAGTTTTCTTTTCAAACAGGGCCGGGTTTTTGTGAACAGCTAAAGAGACGGGCGGGATGGCTGTTCACACACATCTCCATCTCAAAGTGTGTTCTGTACAGATAGATACATAGAGACAGATAGTTTGATAGATAAGGTAGAATAGGGACCCATCAGATCCAAGGTCACCTTGACGCTGGTTGATGGGCAAACACGTATTGGCCAATATGTGTACCAAGAACCTTAGTTTATAAAGATTAAATATCCAAAAAAATACATAGACCATACACACATAGGTAGCCGATGGATAGATATCCTGTATTAATTGCGTTGTTAACTCTTCATAAATAAACTTACATATTCTAGACTACCCGATGCGTTAGAATCGGGCCACCATCTAGTAGTTTTATAAAAGTATAGTGTACTTAAGTACATGGGTCACTTATCAGAGTGACTAAAGTAGGCACATACAGAACATGGTGTATAGGTGTTATAGTCAGGAAGACAGAAGTGCCCAACATACGTTTCAACCTACACGTCTCCAGGAAGCATGTGCAGGGGGAAGAGGGAAGGTGTAGGTATATTGGGTGGATAAGCCATTTAATTGGAGGGGTGGGGAAGTACAGAAGCAATTATGGGTGCTACAGTAGCTCATTGGATAGCACTGCCACATTGGAGAGTTTGTGCATAGTGCAATGAAGATGTTTTTTGCAAACAGGACCTAGATCATGTGGTCACTACTGAGCTAGTCAGGGTGACTTCACACTGCGATCAGGTCCAGTCCGGGGCTGTCAGGGATGAACCCGACAGCCCCGGACTGGATCTTAACAGATGGAAACCGGATGGTGGATAGCTGCCATCCGGCCCCATAGGATACTATGGGGCCAAAATCGGTCGGGGGGGCTGTCCGGTTTATACCAGACAGCCCAGACGGACCGCAGTGTGAAGCCGCCCTCAATCTTCATCATCCTGTGATACTTATAGGACATTAGAATCCGTATTGCAACCTGTATAATTAGATTATACAAATAGGACATAGATCATGTGATCACTAGTCAGGGAGACTACCCTGCACATTAGGCATAAAATAGGCCATTCATTTAGCCAAACCCAAGTATAGTAAGTAAATGCAAGGGTGGGGCTTAGCAAAAATGCATATTTACATCCTTAGTAATATAATTTGTGGTGAAATTTGCACTTAAGATTATCTGTAATAAAATTTGGTTTGTATTAGTTTTCAAAGACAAGGTACATTTAAGTTCACATCTTCACCTTATTAGGTCTCAGATCTCTACTTGAGGTCCCAGATTAAGGTTGATGTTATCAGACAAGCTCAGTACTTGTTACTGGAGTCATCTATGAGGTTGCAGTCAGTCAATGTCCCCATCGTTCTCCACCAAGACCAACTCCTATTTTAGGTCAATGATTTCACTCTCAAGATGTCAACATTATCCTCCTCCATGACAATCTCAGGATTCTTCAGAAATGTCTTCTCCGCATAGACAAAGTTAAGATAACTGGATTCCAGATGATAGGATCCTGGCGTGGCCAAACATTTAATACATAGAGCTTTCCTGGTCAATATCTTGGATGAGGAATATGATAGATGTACAAGTTCTTGAATAGTTCATTTTTGTCCATCACTTTTTCTAATGAAAGCATCTCATGCTAGGATTCAAAAGTAGAGCTTCATGGTGTCCCAATTGACCAAGTTCTGGAGATGGGTAATAAGTGACATGGATGGAATGAGGATATCACTAATCTGTGTCAGGTTAAAGTTCACTCAGTTCAATATGGTAATATTCAATGTCCATGAATAAGACCTTGTCTGACTATGCCCCAGTGCTTTACCTTGCATTTGTTCTAGATCACTGGTTAACGGTAGCACACCAACACTTGACCATGACTGGAACCTGGACCTGGAAAAGTATAAGAAACAATGATAAAGTCACAGCAAGCTAAAATGGAGTGCGCGAGAATAGCAAACGTGGAGTTGGTCCAATACACCAATCTTACATTTGGTTCTCCAGTAGATGCAAAACTAATGATCTCAGCTTGTTAGAAGGTAAATATCAGGCTTTTCAACAACTGGCATGATACACAATACAGGCATGCAAAATACATATTCTTTTGTGGAAGCGGAAGGGGAAGGGGTCGGTGATGGATTCGTTTGTCTTGATTTTTCAACGGAGACCAAAAACGTTGCAGTCTAAAATTTTGGGGACGGTGAAACAAAGACTGGTTGAAAACAAACCCGCCACAGAATAAACAAAACTGGATGGCCTAATAGGATCAATCTAGCACCATAGGGATACATGGGAGGCAAAACTAGATCCTGTTCAGTCCTGTTAACACTAGACAGAACAGGATTCCAAAAACCATGCTGTGAAGCCAGCCTTAAGAGCTTGGTCACAGAATAAATTTAACTACTAATTCAAGGTACTGGTGTTAGGCCGGCTTCACACCACGGTTTGGAGCCATCATGCATCCGACAGAACCTGACAGCCCCAGACGAGCACAAACTGAGGGCAAATATGCCCTCCAATCCTGTTTTGTATAGGATTCGTTTGTGCGCGTCTCTGCTGCTGTCCAGTGATGAAGTTTCAGCACTGTATGTGTAGGGGAGCTGCCCGCGGTACCGACATTTCAGCCGTGGAGCTCTCCATGGTGATAGCTCTGAAATGCTGCTCTGTCCATGGTGCTGAGCCAGCATGGCTGCATTTCAGAGTCGGCGCTTTTCTCTAATAGGCTTCCGGGAACTGTTCTGATTTTTTGCTATATCCGGCGCCCATAGACATGCTATGGGCGCAGGATCGGCCTGGATCCGGTTTTGCTTGTTTTTTTGCACCGGACACAAAAAACGATGAAGACTCAGATTTTGTGTCAGGGCAAAAAAAAAAAAAAAATAAATGAACATAACCAGATCCAGCCTTAAAGCACAAAACCAGAACCCAAGTAGCAGCTATCCGGCACCATAGGGATATACGGGGCAAAACCTGATCAGGTTCGGTCTGGGTCACACAGGACTGAACCTGACAGGTAAAAGCCATAGTGGGAAGCTGGCCTTACCCAATATATATATATCACACACACACACACACACACACACCTTGACATTTATTCTGTGATTGAACTCTTAACTTAATTTACTCTTATGCCAATTAAATTTCCCAACTAATTTTTTTAGAAATGCTATTAATCTGTTCCAGCCCCTACTTTTGGCCCCCCCCCCCCCCATACTGGTACTGTATATATCATCCCCCAACCTGCTACATGGTCCCCCATAATTCCAAACCAAAACACATCATTTATACTCCTCCTCCCTTCAGCCCCCCCCAGTATACTCATCACACAGTGTCTGAGGGTGCAGCGCTCACACACAGTCATCTACCTGCCTGATAAGGACACCACACTGGAGACTGAAGGGAGGATGAAAAACAAGTTGTGTATGTGGCATGATGCCGACAGCTAAAAGGTACCGTTACACACTTCAACGTCATTTAAACATCACCAACGATCTTGGTTGTTAGGACATAGTTGGCGAGATGTCACACGTCGAGATATTGCGGGCGAAGCACCAATGATGTGTCGAGCAGCTATCATTCGCACAACCCAGGGAACGATCCTTGTTCACTGTTGTGAATAGGAGAAGTCGTTAACGACATCATCGTGGTGTCACACACAACGATGCTGCAGGTTGGCTGATCGAGGATCGTTTGATTTGATAACACGTTCTCAAATCTACTATTAATGATTTATCGTAGTCGTATCTCGGTGTCACACGCAATGATGTCCTAATGATGTTGTTTCAACGACTCCAAACCCGTGACATTTGAGCGATAGCGTTCACAATCTCGTACCCAATTAGGTCCCTGGGATATTGTGTTTGTTCCTCCAAACGCCTGTTATGGGGCGGGGTAATAGTTTCTTAATGAGCGGGAACACGATCATATAGCAGCTCTTTGTGACTCGCATCATAAAGCGAAAGAGTTAAGCGAATGATCCTTCTCAAAAAAGGGATTTGTATGTTAATCCGCTCTTAAGTCGAGGTACCGCTATAATGTATCCTAAAAACATTTAATGACTTTGAACCACTTGCACAAACCTCGATAAAATGATGAACAGAATCCTGCAGAAGCCAAATCCCAGTTCAGAACGTAGAGGTCAGCAGCCACCATAGGTAAAGATGACATCCATGCAGGTTAACAGGTACTGACAACGCTTCTTTCGGAGATTTTTATCCTTTGTCAATTTTTTTCTCATCAGTTTCAAGGCAACATTTCTAACTGAAGAGAGAACACAGGTTTAATTATTTTATTTAAAATTCCCAAATCTACTAGTTCTCCGGCTCATTAGCCCTGACAACTTTACTGCATGTGCCGCTTCCCATCTTTAACTACAAATCATTTTCACAAGTTGTTTTGAGCTAGAATTTGATATGTTTGCATTGTACTGCAACATGGGTGGGAGAGTGGGGGTTCTTAGGGTATGTGCACATCTGACGTTTCTGCATCTTTGCAGACCGTCTGGAAACCGGTGGAGAATGGCAGAAACTGAGTTTTCTGAGCTCAGCAGTGTCCCTCGTTTTGCGATCGGTTTTTTAGCATTTATACAGCGTTTTTTCTTAGCGTTTTCCAGACTGGTTTTTGGTGCACTTGTAAGCTAGATCCGCTGGAAAAACGCTCAAAAGAAGTCACTTGCTCTATTTTTGAAAACCGGTGGAAAACCGTTGAAGAAACTGGAAAGGAGACAAAAAAAAAAACCGTTCTAATGTACACAGCGTTTTCTAAACTCCATTGACTACCATGTTAATCCAACCGGGGGGTAGGATTAACATAAAACTCAGCGGAAACCGCCGACGGAAAACACTCAAAAACAGCCCACAAAACGACTGATGTGCACATACCCTTAGGGTGCAAATGCTGCTCATCTCAGCTACCATACTACAGGTAATTGTACTGTGATTTTCACGATAGAACACTGCAGACTGCTGTTGGGTATGGCAGAATTGCTAGGATGTCTCTTATCCCAGAGTTACCCCTGATGGTGAAGATGCCTGGGTTGCCAACCTTGCCCTGCTCAATCCTAATCTAATACTCCCCCTTCTCTGCCACCCCAGGCGAGGGCCAGGACCGAAGTTTTAATACCCCCACACAAATCGATTGGGGAAATCAAGACTCATCTAAGAGCACACTGTCTTAGGCTGCCTTCAGACTTGCAGATGCCTCCGCAGCGTTTTGCAGAGGCATCTGCATGCAGACCGCGTCCCCTATGTTTATAATGGAGCGCACGGCGGTCTGCAGGTGATTGCAGACCGCCGTGCGCTCTCACTGCCCGCCATTAGTGATCTGTGGGCAGGCGGATGCCTGCGCACAAATCACACACTCTCGCCCACACCAGGGACGCAACATCTCGCATCCCTGGTGCGGACGAGAGTGTGTGATCTGTATGCAGGCATCCGCCTGTGCACAGATCACTAATGGCGGGCAATGAGAGCGCACTGCAAGCATCTGCAGACCGCCATGCGCTCCATTATAAACATAGGGGCCGCGGTCTGCATGCAGATACTTGCAGATGCCTCTGCAAAACGCTGCGGAGGCATCTGCAAGTCTGAAGGCAGCCTTAGAACAATGTACAGGAGGAAGGAAAACCAGGCAAGATTATTTCTACAACACTAAATAAGTCTCTAGCAACTGGATCTCCGCAGCACAAGCTAAGTCAGCCATCTTGAAAGGGCAGAAAGTGACTGATAGAGAGCATGTAACTGCAGACATAATCAGCCAGCTAGCGAAGATTAAACTCCTGTTAGCCCAGTCACTTATGAGACTATTGAAAAACCAGATTACAGGGTAACATCCTGGACTCATATACATTGAGTTAATCATGCATGCATGCATTGAGTTGCCCAAGTATGGAGTTCTAACGCCAAATATACCAGTGTAAATATCACAAGTCCACTGATTGCAAGTGCATAGATTTATTTTAACCTCAATGAGCAAGTAAAAAACACTGGGAAGGTATATAAAACCAAGTGAGGTTACAGAGAGGATTAACAGATCACAATCCACCAAAGCATAGGTGTAGTTACATCATTACATGCAACATGGTACAGCATAAATACATGGGTACAGTAAAACTAACACATTGCTAGATAATCAGTTTGCCCAAACTCACCCATGCAAGGGGGTTGTGACACGTGTTTCAGATGGTCTTTCTTCAGGGGGGTGGATTGTGATCTGGGATTTCACCACCTGAGCTGGTTTCGGTTTCCAGGTTTACTTCCTTACTTCAGACTCCAGAGCACTTTTACTGCAATCACCGGACTGAGACCTTGTCTCTTCCGAGCACCGCACAGGTTACCACATCTCACTGACTCACGATCTCTTTCAATGTCTGTCTCTCCAGTGATCTCCTCCTCTTCTGGTCTGGAGCAGTGAGCTGCACACCTGCGGCCGGTGATGAGATCTCTCTCAGCTGAGTACAACCTGCAGGTTTAATTTTCAGACCATGTTCTCAAATTAGGCATTTTTCAAAGGCTGGGGTCACACACACAGATATCTGGGCAGATATTGTTCACAGATCTCTGGTTGCAGTGAAATCATGGACACATGGTTCCATTTTGTGGCTGTGTACAAATGTAATAATGTGTCCATGATTTCACTGCAACCAGAGATCTGTGAACAATATCTGCCCAGATATCTGTGTGTGTGACCCCAGCCAAAGGCTGGTTTCACACATCCATGTCACCACAGACGTGTGGAACAAGGCCATTTGGGGGTGGGGTATAGACCCATGTGTCACGGACATGTGACACGATGGGTGCTGTCCGTGTGCTATCCGTGCATCCACGGATAGCACACGGACAGCCTGTCACTGCATGCTCACCTCCCTCCAGCACCGCTGCTCCTCTCTCTTCCGGGCCGCTCTTGGGCTCAGTGAAGTGAATATTCATGAACCCTAATGAGCGGCATCGGAAGAGAGAGGAGCAGACACCGCTGGAGCGAGGGGAGTATAAAATTCTTTATTTTCAGTCTTTTCACTTTTGTCCGTGGACCGTGCACACGGATGTCACACTGTTAACATCTGTGTGCAGGACATTTGGACGTAAATGCAGTCCGTGGCTACGCAGAAAAATGGACTTGTCACCATGTGGAGCACAAGGACACACATGTTCCACACGGAGACACTGTCCGTGCGGAATCACGGACGTCTGCATGGGTCCACAGGGGAACATGTGTCTCCATATGTCCGTGCCTCCAGCATGTGTCGGCATGGACTGCTTACATGCCGGAGGCACGGACATGTGAATGAGGCCATATAG
Source organism: Allobates femoralis (assembly GCA_033576535.1). Taxonomy (NCBI): domain Eukaryota; kingdom Metazoa; phylum Chordata; class Amphibia; order Anura; family Aromobatidae; genus Allobates; species Allobates femoralis. The sequence goes on from JARQOC010000001.1 coordinate 13,787,706, forward strand.
ACTTATGGACACCAATGTTATTCTTTCCTCCCCCCATTCACATGTCCGTGGTACTGCACAGACTTTGTGTGGAGCATATGCGTATCCATGTGCTCCACACAGCGACATGTCCGTTTTTTACAGGCAGCATGGACCACTTTTGGCCCAAAAAATCCTGAACATGGATGTTCACTGTGTGACATCTGTGTGCACGGACCAGAGCCAAAACTTTAAAACTTAAAAATAAAGAATTTCAGACTCACCTCCCTCCAGCACTGACAGTTCCTCTCACTTCTGGGGCCGCTCATTAGGCTCATGAATATTCACTTCACTGAGCACAACAGTGGACCGGAAGTGAGAGGAACAGGCAGCGCTGAAGGCAGTTGAGTATGCAAAGACAGGCTGTCCATTTGCTATCCATGGATAGCACACGTGTCACATGTGTGACACACGGACCCATGCCCCCCTCAAAAACGGCCTGTCTCACACATCCATTTGTTGCACAGATGTGTGAAACAGGACTTAGGCCTCTTTCACATGTCTATGTCTCCGGCGCATGTGTTGTCCATGCAGCCACATGCCAGAAGCACGTATATATAGAGACAAATTATACTCTATGGCCCCTTTCATACATTCATTTTTCTGCACAGACCATGTCTCCATGTGGAGCACACACGTGTCTGTGTGCTTCAGACGGAGACATGTAAATTTTTAGCTGGGTTCACATGCTGCGTAATTTTGCTTTCATTCAACGCTATTTTGAGGATCCGTTTTACAGATGAGCTTTGCACAAAAAAATGCATCCTCGTTCACACATTGCGCTTTTTCAGATGTGCTTTTTTTGAGCCCATTTTACAATGTGGGCTATGGAAAAGTGCAACCTCAAAAGCGCAAAAAGAATTGACATGGTCATTCTTTTTGCGGATGCGTTTTGCAGTGAAAGGACATCCACAAAGATACTGATCGTCTAATCGCATTTACAGGAAATGCATTGCCTTTGCTGGGCTGCATTTCATGCATTTGCGCATCTGCTACATAGCGCTGCGTAAATGCAGAAAAATGCAACGTGTGAATGTGTAGACATAGAACATCAGTGCCAAAATGGTCCAGCACACTGATGTAATCCATGTGACATCCATGTACACAGACAAGAGAGATTTTAGCTAAAAAAAAAAGTCTCCAGCGCTGCCTGCTTCATTGGGTCATTAATCTCATGAATATTCACTGCACTGAGAGCTGCAGCAGCCCCAGAAGAGAGAGGGCACAAGCGGCTCTGGAGACAGATATGTAACACGGATAGCACAAGGACAGCACACAGATGACCCACCATGGTGTCACACGGATACACTGCCCCCCAAAAACGGCCTCTCTCACACAGGCGTGTTTTGCACGCATTTGTGATAGGCCTGATTCACTATGTGTGCAAAGCCCTTTTGAGGCAGGCGTTTTGGGTGGGTCGTGTATCATGTGTCATGGAGGTTCTGGTCCGGACGTGTGTCCCGGGTTCTTGCAAGTAAAGGGATATTTGCAGGGATTAGTCCGTCGTGACGCCACCCACGGGTTGTGGTCCGTGATGGGACCACCGCTGCAACGCAGCTCTGCCAGGAGGATGGATGGATGATGGGGCTGCAGCCAGATGGATGAGCCCGACGCGGGTCGGGCTGCTCCTGGCAGGGTAAGAGAAGTAAAATAGATAATCATATGTTCTGTCAATACCTGGAACCCCACGGAACTCACCGAGACCCACTCTAGCCGCGGTAGTAGCATGGCGGCATCTCGGCCCCTTATGGGTCCTCATGGTTGCTGCTGTGCCTCCAACCTTGTTGTGGGAACTCCAATCTGGAATTGAAACGTCCCGTCGGTGTGTCTGGGAAGCCGGTGTGGAACTTCAGTTCCCCTCAGAGCCGACATTCTGGTGTGTGCCTAGCCTGCAGTAACCCTATCTTCCAAGGTGTTACCAGGCTCCATATAACCCGTGTGATTCCAGCACAATCAGAGAAAACTTCTCCACCAGTTAGTCAGTGCTGCCGTGTTCCTCAGACCCAGTGATACTGGTCCGGTCTCTGTCCTCACACTCCCCTGGGGTGCCGGCTATGGACTAGCTTTCTCTCCATGGTTTCTGTGACTCTGTGGATTCTGCATCTCCAGGAAGCCCAACCACACCGAGATGTGTTTCACGCTTTGCTTGGTGTCTTTACTTCTCGGCTTGCTCTGGCCTGCTGTGTCATTTCAGTTCAGCCTACTCCGGCCTACCAACTCCTTCCTCCTCTTTTTCCTCTCTTTGAACTATCGGTCACCTGACCTACATTCCCCACCCAGTTGCTCTCTAAACCCACCACCCCTTGCCCGCCTAGAGTCCCGGGCTCTGGGTTGGGTGCTGTGCTCCTGTGGGTGTGTGTGCTGTGAGGGTGTTTGTTGCACAAACTGTCTATCTTCCTGCCTGGCTGCAGTTCCCTATGTGGCCACCCTGGTCGCAAGGGCGCCACATTCCCCCGGAGTTAAACCGGCGTGTCCCCACGCCATCCGGCATGGTTCCCCCTGAAAAGGCATTTTTATTTTATAACAACAATAACTTTAAGCATACTTTTCATCCACTTAAGGAGGCACAGGTCTTTAAACATTGCATTTAAATTAACTATATACAGATACAGGACACAGTTCGCAGCCCGTCTATGGCTGTAAATGCGGAGGCCTCTGGGCCCTCGGGTCACCAGCTTGTGGCCAAGTTGTAACTCTCCGTGCCAGCATTCTACACCACACTGTCCTTTAACCCTTCGGACACGGGTTACACAGTTCACTGTTTAAACATTCAAGAGTCCTGATGGCATAAATACCGGCTCTCTGTGCACTCTGGGTTAAGTGCAACACATTATTCTCATTCTAAAACACATTAAATATTCACTTCAAAAAGGCATTACTTTTTCAAAAAGTATAAAATCTAGCAAAAAGTATAAAAGTTCCAAAAAAGTGCAAAAAGAAGTTCTTATCACAGAATTGTCCGTGATATTGATTATTCATGATACATAAAAGACAGACAGGGGAAAAGGCTAGCACTCATTCAGGCTTGGGATGGGGCTAATAAGGAACACATCTCAGTCACACTTACTGTTCTTGCAGCAGAATCCGAGTCTTCACTCCTGTTTCTTTTCCACCTTCCATGGCAAGATCTGTGTGGCTCTCCGTCTCAGGAACAGTTCCAGCGTTTCCAAGGCTTGGACTAGCAAATAGCTGCTGGGCGTCTGGGTAGCTGCATCCACAGTGCTCCTTGCTGCAACAGTCTCTATAGGGGTTGTCGAATCCGGGTTGGTGACTGGATCCGTGTGAGCAATTGAACCCGGTTAAACTGTTGGATCCGGGTAAACAACTGGATCTGGATGCTCTAATCCTGGTGGTTCATCTTTTTCTTGTGCTCCTAGGGATAGTCTCCTTACTTTAATCCCATATGAACCTCTTTCGCTGGGTACAACGTTGTAAGAGACCCATTCTCCAATCTGTACTCACCTGTCTGGGTGCTTTGCAGGCAAATATTCCTCTACATGTCGTCTATTGATAAAAACGTCTCTTGGCGCACCGGGTTCTCGGGCAAATGAAAACCCCTTTTCTTCAATGATCTTTACAATCTGTCCCTGGTGCCATGGGGATCTTTGTACACTTAAATCACGCCGTGCTTCATCTTTTGCCTCTATAGTGCGGGCTATCATGATCTGTTTTTGAACTTGCCGCTCTATCTCCTCCTTCTCCCACTTACGGATGCACCGTCTTAGATATTCCTCTCGGGTGATAAGCTCTGCAGGGCCTACTGGGCCGCCAGGGTCCCCAAAGAAACCCATTAAGTCATCGCTGCACTCGCTCCTTTCCCACCAGCAGTGGTATCAGGGGCTCCGGCAATGGTAACCATCCCTCTTCCAGGGCTCCTAGTGGGTCAGTCACTCTTGGGGCAGGGCGCGGTGCAGCTTCAGGAACAGATACATCAATTAGGGTCGCGGTGCGGCATTCTTCCTTGCTCCAGGGATGACTGTTGGAGGCGCCAGCCCAGCCGGGCTGCGCAGACCAAGACTGCAAGTTCTGCTGCATGTCTGTTTGAATCCGGGTCCTTTGTTCAACTTGGGCCCGGGTCATCTGTAGGGGCAGCAGCCGCATTACACCCCTCCGGGAGTCTTGAATCTCCAGACGTCTCTCTCCGCCTTCCGCCATGCTGCCTCGATCACTGTTGTTCTCTCTCTGGCCGGGTTCCTCCACTAGTACGTTCTGTGGGCCCTCCGGGATCACTTCAGGTCTCTCGACTGCAGCACTCTCCTCGGTGTCCTCTTCTTCCATCCGTGTGTACTGTAATTGCGACTGCTCTGCATCCGGTTTCCTGCCCTGCCTTTCCAGGGCGATGACTTCCTCTTCAGCTCCCGCCAGCTTCTCATTGGTGAGCGCACTTGGGGGCGGGGGATTTTCTTTGGCATTGATGGATGGGTCCCCCGGAGTTAAAGGGAGCCAGGGTGGGCCTTTTTTTTTCCCGCTTTGGACCGGGCTGGCCCACTATGGGGGGTCTGGTCACGCCTCCCTTGCACATGGCTTCAGGCACACAGGGTCCGATTCTTTTGGACCGGGTCCATCCTATTCGTGACACCAAGTTGTGGAGCCCACTGGGACGGGGTATTCTGTACCGGACCGGGGTACTGCTGGGGATGTCACGGAGGTCCTTGTCCAGACTGTGTCCCGGGTTCTCACAAGCAAAGGGATATTTACAGGAATTAGTCCGTTGTGACGCCACCCATGGGTTGTGGTCAGTGATGGGACCACCGCTGCAGCGCAGCTCTGCCAGGAGGATGGAGGGATGGATGGGCTGCAGCTGGATGGATGAGCCCGCCGCGGGTCGGCTGCTCCTGGCAGGGTAAGAAGTAAAATAACAGTTCTGTATACCTGGAATCAGACACGGACACTCGGGCAGGGTTCACCGGGTTTACTTGTAAGTTCTTCAAAAGTCACAGAACAGTTCCAACACAGTTCACAGTTCAGTTAACTCTGGGCACTCGAACCCTCTACAGCCAGGCTGTCACTCTGAGACCCCTCACTCCTTCTAATGTCCATTCAGGCTGTTCTATCCCTCTCTGTTCTCTCCGCGGGTAGCATGGCGGCAGCTCGGCCCCTTAGGGTACCTTTACACGCGGCTACATTTCTAGGGTGGCTACAGGTAACTTACTGGTTGCAGTGAAATCATGGAGAGCTTATTCCATTTGAACACAGCAACAAGATAGAACCTTGTCTCCATGATTTCACTGCAACCAGTAAGTTACCTGTAGCCACTCTAGAAATGTAGCCGCGTGTAAAGGTACCCTTATGGGTCCTCGTGGTTGCTGCTGTGCCTCCAACCTTGTTGTGGGAACTCCAACCTGGAATTGGAGCTTCCCGTCGGTGTGTCTGGGAAGCTGGTGTGAAACTTCAGTTCCCCTCAGAGCCGACACTCTGGTGTGTGCCTAGCCTGCAGTAACCCTATCTTCCAAGGTGTTACCAAGCTCCATCTAACCAGTGTGATTCCAGCGCAATCAGGGAAAACTTCTCCACCAGTTAGTCAGTGCTGCCGTGTTCCTTGGACCTGGTGATGCCGGTCCGGTCTCTGTCCTCACACTCCCCTGGGGTGCCGGCTATGGACGAGCTTTCTCTCCATGGTTTCTGTGACTCTGTAGATTCTGCATCTCCAGGAAGCCCAACCACACCGGGATGTGTTCACGCTCTGCTTGGTGTCTTTACTTCTCGGCTCACTCTGGCCTACTGTGTCTTTTCAGCTCAGCCTACTCCAGCCTACCAACTCCTTCCTCCTCTTTTTCCTCTCTTTGAACTATCGGTCACCTGACCTACATTCCCCACCCAGTTGCTCTCTAAACCCACCACCCCTTGCCCGCCTAGAGTCCCGGGCTCCGGGTTGGGTGCTGTGCTACTGTGGGTATGTGTGCTGTGAGGGTGTTTGTTGCACAAACTGTCTATCTTCCTGCCTGGCTGCAGTTCCCTATGTGGCCATCCTGGTCACAGGGGCACCACACATGGATAGCACACAGACAGCACACAGATCACCCACCATGCGTGTCACACGGATACTCGGCCTCCCAAAAATGGCCTCTCTTACACTGGTGTGTTTTGCACAGATTTGTGAAAGATGTCATAAGCTAACTTCACGTTCCTGCATTCATCCATTATGCTATGTGCTGAATCTTTCTGCCCCAAATACGCATCTTCTGGTTGAAATACGCACCCTAAACTGCAATGCATTTTTGGGGCGTATTTGCTGCCTTTTTTTCAGGCACATATTTTTTAATGATGTCAATGGCTGGAAGGGCCTGAAAATATCGGGATCAGTAATTGACAAGCTACAGATTTTTCTGCATCCAAAATATACCACAAATATGCGGTGTTGGGAGAGCATTTAAGAATTCTCATAGACTTTGCTGGCTCCGTGATATACTTGCAGATTTCTCAACATATGGATCAAAAAATGTATCAAAAACTCAGCGTGGGCACAGAGACTTAGGCTACATTCAGACACAGCGTTTTTGTTCATTTCTGTTTTGGTCAATTTTTTTGCTGGATAACTGATCTGTTTTCCAAAAAAAAGCACACTCCATTCACACTGTGCGTTTTTGCTGCAGATTTTACAATAGAAACTCTAGCAAAAACGCATAAAAGAATTGACGTTCATTCTTTTAAAACCTCTGCCAGACCTCTGGTGTTTCCACTTTCTGCAGAGAACAAAAACCAATGTGTGTGGATTAGTGATGGGCGAATCCTAAATTACTCGGAATCGCTTGACTCTAGCGAGTCCGAGCCCGGGACTTGCTACTCGTTGCGAGTCTAGCGAGTCCAATGTTAATGAATGGGGAAGCGAGTAATAGCGAGTAGTGTGCGATTTACAAATCACAGATGTGTCTCGGAAGCTTCAGCCTGAAGCAATCCTAGTTTTGCCATTGATTTGCATTGGACTCGTTTACTTTGCAAGTAATCGCTGGGAAACTCGCACAGGTAAGAGTCCTGTCTGCTCTGTGTGCTGGATGCCGCAGCTCCAGGGTCCTAGAGCCTGCCTGCTGCCTGATGTAGCAGAGCTGAGATTGTTCTCAGTCTGCTCATTCCCTGTGCATAGACATCTATATCTATGCACAGGGGATGAGCAGAGAGGACATCGCGTTTTGGACTGCGTCGGACGGAAGAGGATTTTTTTAATTAAAGATGGAGTCCCTAATGGCTTTTTTTTTTTATTTCTAATAAAAATTTTTCTCTGTGTTGTGTTTTTTTTAAAACAATTTAATAGAAATTCATGGCGGTCATGTCTAATATTGGCGTGACCGCCATAAATTTCGGGCTTAGGGCCAGCTGATAATACAAAGCTGGCCCTAACCTCTTTATTACCCAGCGTGCCACCGCCACCAGGGCTGCTGGAAGAGCGGGGTTCAGCGCCAGAGGATGGCGCTTCAATGAACGCGCCATCTTCTGGGGCGGCTGCGGGCTGCAATTTGCAGCGGGGGGTGCCCAGAAAGCTTGGGCATCCCTGCGCTGCGGATTCCAGCCCCCAGCTGCTTAGCTGTACCTGGCTAGACATAGAAATTGCGCGGAGCCCCACGCATTTTTTTTTAATTATTTCATGAAATTCATGAAATAATAAAAAAAAAGGGCTCCCCTATATTCTTGTGTCTGGCCAGGTACAAATAGGCACCTGGGGGTTGGGGGCAGCCTGTCGCTGCCTTCTGGATCTGGCTGGTTCCAGAAATACGGCGAAGCCCATGTAATTTTTTTTCTGAAAAATCAATAAAACAATCCTAAAAAAGGGACTGCATCTTTATTAACCCCTCGCCCATGGTCCAGGGGTTAATAAAGATGCAGTCCCTTTTATTTACATTGTTTTATGGATTTTTCATAAAAAAACCAGCCGGATCCAGCAGGCAGCGACGGGCTGCCCCCAACCCCCAGGTGCCTATTTGTACCTGGCCGGACACAAGAATATAGGGGAGCCCTTTTTTTTAATTATTTCATGAATTTCATGAAATAATAAAAAAAAATGCGTGGGGCTCCGTGCAATTTCTATGTCTAGCCAGGTACAGCTAAGCAGCTGGGGGATGGAATCCGCAGCGCAGGGAAGGCCAAGCTTTCTGGGCACCCCCCGCTGCAAATTGCAGCCCGCAGCTGCCCCAGAAGATGGCGAGTTCATTGAAGCGCCATCCTCTGGCGCTGAACCCCGCTCTTCCAGCAGCCCTGGTGGCGGTGGCACGTTGGGTAATAAAGGGGTTAATACCAGCTTTGTTATACAAGCTGGTATTAAGCCCGAGATTCTTAATGTCAGGCCACGTTTGACCCAGCCGCTAAGAATCTCCAATAAAGGGTTAAAAAAACACAACACAGAGAAAAATTTTTATTTGAAATAAAAAAAAAAGCCATTAGGGACTCCATCTGTAATTAAAAAAATCCTCTTCTGTCCGACGCAGTCCAAAACGCGATGTCCTCTCTGCTACATCCCCTGTGCATAGATATAGATGTCTATGCACAGGGAATGAGCAGACTGAGAACAATCTAAGCACTGCTACATCATCTCTGTGAGCAAGCAGGCGGGCTCTAGGACCCTGGAGCTGCACAGAGAAGACAGCTGGACTCGGTTCGCAAAGAAACAGCAGTTACTTTGCGAGTTTCCCTGCTATCACTGGCACAGTAGCCGAGTCTAATGCAAGACAATGGCAATCCTAGTTTTGTCAGCGTTTGCCATTGATTTGCATTGGACTCGTGCGAGTAAACGCTGGGAAACTCGCAGAGTACCGAGTCCTGCGAGTCCCTTACTACTCGCCGAGTAACGAGTCCTAGCGAGTAGATTCGCCCATCCCTAGTGTGGATGGCTAATCCCATAATCACATAAGATTACTCTTAACCAAAAATGCAGGATTACTTTATCCAGGGGCGCGCCATCCATGAGGCCACCTGAGCTGGTCGCCTCAGACAGCACAACCTACTAGTAAACAGAAAGGTGGCATAAGTGGGGGTGCCTGGTGGTAGTGCGGATCCCTGTGAATGCGGCTCCCGCTCCTGAAGTCCCGGCTACAGCCGGCTTCACATATTTGCTAGTGATCAACCGCACAGTGCGCCAGCCGGCAGAGACCAGAGGGGGGCGCCACAGGGAGACAGCAAAACTCATTGGTATGATGCTGTCACCCTGCACAGGCTCCAGACTGCGGGGGGGGCCCTCCTCTCCTCTGTGCTCTGTCCTGTCCTGCCATCTTCACCACAGAGAGGAGGGGTTGGGGCATCTGCAGAGCTGGAGAAAGTGAAAGTACTGATCTCTGAGCTGTGCTGCCAAATGCTGCCACATGCTGTAAGTGATGTGCTGTGTGTATAATGTGTTCACTGAGTGTGTGATATTTGCAGTGCTCTCTCTATCCATCCATCCCTGCCTCCATGTATCCCTCTATTCATCTATATGTCCATCCCTTCCTCCATTCCTCCGCCCTCTCTGCCTACATCCATCCATCTATCCCTCTATCTATCCCTCCCTCTAGCCATCCCTCCCTCCATTACACTCCTTCCCTACCTCCATCAGTCCACCCTCTGTCCGTCCATCCCTCTGTCCGTCCGTCCATCCCTCTGTCCATCCATCCCTCTGTTGGTCTGTCATCACTCTGTCCATCCCTCTAACTGTCCATCCATCCGTATGTCCCTCCCTCCGTCCGTCTGTCCATCCGTCCCTCTGTCCCTCCCTCTGTCCGTCTGTCCATCCGTCCATCTGTTCGTTCATCCCTCCCTCTGTCCATCCCTCCCTCTGTCCATCCCTCCCCCTGTCAGTCCATCCGTCACTCCCTCTGTCCTTCATCCATCCCTGTCTGTCTGTCCTTCCCTCCCTCCGTCCATCTGTCTGTCCATCCCTCCGTCTGTCTGTCCCTCCGTCCGTGTGTCCCATCATCCGTCTGTTCATCCCTCTGTCCGTCCCTCTGTCCGTCTGTCCATCACTCTGTCCGACCCTTCATCCGTCTGTCCCTCCGTCCGTCCATCTGTCCATCCGTCCCTCCCTCTGTCTGTCCATCCATCCCTCTCTCTATCCATCCATCCCTTCCTCTACCTGTCCATCCCTCTGTCCGTCCATTTGTCTGTCTATCCCTCTGTTGGTAAGTCCATCACTGTCCTTCCGTCCATCACTCTGTCTCTATCTATCTATTCATCTATCTAGCCCTTTATATATTCCTCCTTCTATTCCTCTATCCCTCCGTCTTTCCCTCTACCTATCTGTCCATATCAATCTATTCATCTATCCAGCCCTTTATCTATCCCTCTGTCTATCCCTCTATACCTATCTATCCATTTATCCATATCTAGCCATATCTATCTATTTATCTATGCTGCCATCTATCTATCCCTCTGGTTATTTCTATCTACCATGTGATGCCTGTGCTCTCTGTGGCATCTGGCCCTAGGCTATACAGTCATGGCCAAAAGTTTTGAGAATGATACAAATATTAATTTTAACAAAGTCTACTGCTTCAGTTTTTCTAATGGCAATTTGCATATACTCCAGAATGTCATAAAGAGTGATCAGCTTAACAGCAATTACTTGCAAAGTCAATATTTGCTTAGAAAATGAAGTTTAACCCCCAAAAAACATTTCAACATCATTGCAGTCCTGCCTTAAAAGGAGCAGCTAACATTGTTTTAGTGATTGTTCCATTAACACAGGTGTGGGTGTTGATGAGGCCAGGGCTGGTGAACAATCAGTCATGATTAAGTAAGAATGACACCACTGGACACTTTAAAAGGAGGCTGGTACTTGGTGTCATTGTTTCTCTTCAGTTAACCATGGTTATCTCTAAAGAAACACGTGCAGCCATCATTGCACTGCACAAAAATGGCTAGAATAATAAGGGATAACCTTTTTGTTCTCATTAACTGTTTTTATTTTAAGGGTTTTTATAAAAACATGGTGTAAAATAAGTGAATTTGTGCAAATGTGCAGACTTCCTACCCACCTAAACAACAAACACACAACACAGCCCACTAATGGTGCTAGAGCGGAGGGTTTGGTGGGGTTCGGTTGACGGTCTGTGAAGTCAAACCCAAGATAGATTGATGCTAAAGGGAGGGACCACCGGATACACTGTGCATCATTGGTGGTCGACAACCGATAACAACAATTGGTAGACGGTCGTGTGTATTGTAGTCGTCACCCTGTTATAGGTCCAAAGCCCAACCCTCAGTTCCAGGTCCACATCAGTGGTGATCGGTCAAGTCAAGGTCTACAGATTATTGATATAACCTGCTTAGCAAACAAAATATCTTGTCTAGGTGGGTGGGAAGTCTGCACATTTGCACAAATTCACTTATTTTACACCATGTTTTTATAAAAACCCTTAAAATAAAAACAGTTAATGAGAACAAAAAGGTTATCCCATATTATTCTATAAATTACCCTGGATAAACCTCTAGACGAAATTTCGGTGAAATATATGCACAAAAATGGCCTAACAGGGAAGAGTATCGCAGCTACAAAGATTGCACCTCAGTCAACAATCTATCGCATCATCAAGAACTTCAAGGAGAGAGCTTCCATTGTTGTCAAAAAGGTTCCAGGGCGCCCAAGAAAGACCAGCAAGCGCCAGGACCGTATCTTAAAACTGTATCAGCTGTGGGATCGGACTACCAGCAGTGCTGAGCTTGCTCAGGAATGGCAGCAGGCTGGTGTGAGTGCTTCTGCATGCACTGTGAGGCGGAGACTCTTTGAGCAAGGCCTGGTTTCAAGGAGGGCAGCAAAGAAGCCACTTCTCTCCAGAAAAAACATCAGGGACCGACTGATATTCTGCAAAAGGTACAGGGAGTGGACTGCTGAGTACTGGGGAAAGGTACAGGGAGTGGACTGCTGAGGACTGGGGGAAAGGTACAGGGAGTGGACTGCTGAGGACTGGGGAAAGGTACAGGGAGTCGACTGCTGAGGACTGGGGGAAAGGTACAAGGAGTGGACTGCTGAGGACTGGGGGAAAGGTACAGGGAGTGGACTGCTGAGGACTGGGGGAAAGGTACAGGGAGTCGACTGCTGAGGACTGGGGGAAAGGTACAGGGAGTGGACTGCTGAGGACTGGGAGAAAGTACAGGGAGTGGACTGCTGAGGACTGGGGGAAAGGTACAGGGAGTGGACTGCTGAGGACTGGGGAAAGGTACAGGGAGAGGACTGCTGAGGACTGGGGGAAAGGTACAGGGAGTGGACTGCTGAGGACTGGGGGAAAGGTACAGGGAGTGGACTGCTGAGGACTGGGGACAGGTACAGGGAGTGGACTGCTGAGGACTGGGGCAAAGGTACAGGGAGTGGACTGCTGAGGACTGGGGTAAAGTCATTTTCTCTGATGAATCCCCTTTTCGATTGTTTGGGACATCTGGAAAACAGCTTATTCGGAGAAGAAGAGGTGAGCGCTACCACCAGTCTTGTCTCATGCCAACTGTAAAGCATCCTGAAACCATTCATGTGTGGGGTTGCTTCTCAGCCAAGGGAATCGGCTCACTCACAGTCTTGCCTTAAACACAGCCATGAATAAAGAATGGTACCAGAATGTCCTCCAAGAGCAACTTCTCCCAACTGTCCAAGAGCAGTTTGGAGCCCAACAATGCCTTTTCCAGCATGATGGAGCACCTTGCCATAAAGCAAAGGTGATAACTAAATGGCTCAGGGAACAAAACATAGAGATTTTGGGTCCATGGCCTGGAAACTCCCCAGATCTTAATCCCATTGAGAACTTGTGGTCAATTATCAAGAGACGGGGGACAAACAAAAACCAACAAATTCTGGCAAAATGCAAGCATTGATTAGGCAAGAATGGAAGAATGGAAGAATGGACTGCGATCAGTCAGGATTTGGTCCAGAAGTTGATTGAGAGCAGCCAGGGAGAATTGCAGAGGTCCTGAAGAAGAAGGGGCAACACTGCAAATATTGACTTGCTGCATTAACTCATTCTAACTGTCAATATAACCTTTTGGTATCATAATATGATTGCAATTATATTTCTGTATGTGATATAAACATCAGACAAACACAAATAAAAACCAGAGGGCAGCAGATCATGTGAAAATATCATTTTGGTGTCATTCTCAAAACTTTTGGCCATTACTGTAGAGTACAAGGTGCCTACATGTGTATGGTGTAATATACTGTATATAGATTTATTTTAGCCTCCACATGTGCCCTGTATAGAGTGTGATGTATATCTGTGTATTATATTGGTGTAATTTACACATTTGTAATTCTGCTCTTTGACCTGTAGAATATTCGCTCTGTTAGGATTCCGCCAGTTCAAGCAGTCGTCATATACTCGCTCGCATGTGATTTGCTGACTTGTGGTCATGTGACGACTGATGTCTCCTCCTGCTCTCATTGTAAAGCTGCATGCTCACGATGAGTAAACGCAGTGTCTTGCCGCTGGGTAGTGCAGTAGCAGCATAGTGTTTGGGATTTATAGAAATCCCATCCTCACTGTACTCCTCCCCTCCGCAGCATTATGTCACCTGCGGTGTAGGTTGCCGGCATTCCGCTCCTTATGTTCATTTCATGCTGCAGAGACATAAGCGGCTGTCATCGGGTGACTGCAGGGAGAAGCCACCCGCCCCACATGGTAAGTACAGGGCGGCTGTGGTCTCCCTGCAGCCGCCCTCAGATTCCTGCATGTCCGGAGGAGCTGCGTCCAACACATAGCTCCTCCGTATGGTGAGCACATAGCCTTATAGTTTTAAGTTGACAGAAGCAGGAGGAGACTTCAGGTAAGTTTTGCATCAACTAATGTGTGCAGTATGAGGTTCTGCAATAGCTGAGGTGTCTATAATGCTCTGTTGCAGCTGAGGTACTTGATCTGAGGGTTTTCATCAGCTGGGTTGTGTATTATAAGATTCTGCAGTAACTGATAGGGTGCCGTGTGTATATATATATATATGTATATAATATATATATATATATATACACATTCATACATACATATATACACATATGTGTAGAATTATTAGGCAACTAGATGGCGGCCCGATTCTAAAGAATCGGGTTTTCTAGCCTATGATTAGAAGGGTATACGGGGGCTGAGTAGTTAGCAGACTATACAGTGGCTCAGTGGTTAGCAGAGTATACGGAGGCTCAGTGACTCCTAGTCTGCCTCAGGGCAGAGTGCAGTGGTCAGGGGCAGAGTGTAGTGGTCAGGGGCAGAGTGCAGTGGTAAAGGGCTCAATGCAATTGCATCGGGAGCGCGGTGAAATTAATTGTGTGTATACAGGCGGGTGAGTGAATAGCAGAGTATACAGGGGGCTCTGTGGGTAGCAGAGTATACAGGTGGCTCTGTGGGTAGCAGAGTATACAGGTGGCTCTGTGGGTAGCAGAGTATACAGGCGGCTCTGTGGGTAGCAGAGTATACAGGCGGCTCTGTGGGTAGCAGAGTATACAGACGGGTCTGTGGGTAGCAGAGTATACAGAAGGCTCTGTGGGTAGCAGATTATACAGGCGGCTCTGTGGGTAGCAGAGTATACAGGCGGGTCTGTGGGTAGCAGAGTATACAGAAGGCTCTGTGGGTAGCAGAGTATATAGGCGGCTCTGTGGGTAGAAGAATATACAGGCAGCTCTGTGGGTAGCAGAGTATACAGGCGGGTCTGTGGGTAGCAGAGTATATAGCCGGCTCTGTGGGTAGCAGAGTATACAGACGGTTGTGTGGGTACAGAGTATACAGGCGGCTCTGTGGGTAGCAGAGTATACAGGCGGGTCTGTGGGTAGCAGAGTATACAGGTGGCTCTGTGGGTAGCAGAGTATACAGGTGGCTCTGTGGGTAGCAGAGTATATAGCCGGCTCTGTGGGTAGCAGAGTATACAGACGGTTGTGTGGGTACAGAGTATACAGGCGGCTCTGTGGGTAGCAGAGTATACAGGCGGGTCTGTGGGTAGCAGAGTATACAGGTGGCTCTGTGGGTAGCAGAGTATACAGGCAGCTCTGTGGGTATTCTTGTACATAGGGGAGTATTATAGTAGTTATATTCTTGTACATAGGAGCAGTATTATAGTAGATATATTCTTGTATATAGGAGCAGTATTATAGTAGTTATATTGTTGTACATAGGAGCAGTATTATAGTAGTTATATTCTTGTATATAAGAGCAGTATTATAGTAGTTATATTGTTGTACATAGGAGCAGTATTACAGTAGTTATATTCTTGTATATGGGAACAGTATTATAGTAGTTATATTCTTGTACATAGGGGCAGTATTATAGTAGTTATATTCTTGTACATTGGGGCAGTATTATAGTAGTTATATTCTTGTATATAGGGGCAGTATTATAGTAGTTATATTCTTGTATATAGGGGCAGTATTATAGTAGTTATATTCTTGTACATAGGGGCAGTATTATAGTAGTTATATTCTTGTATATAGGGGCAGTATTATAGTAGTTATATTCCTGTACATAGGGGCAGTATTATAGTAGTTATATTCTTGTACATAGGAGCAGTATTATAGTAGTTATATTATTGTACATAGGGGCAGAATTATAGTAGTTATATTCTTGTATATAGGAGCAGTATTATAGTAGTTATATTCTTGTACATAGGGGCAGTATTATAGTAGTTATATTCCTGTACATAGAGGCAGTATTATAGTAGTTATATTCCTGTACATAGGAGCAGTATTATAGTAGTTATATTCCTGTACATAGAGGCAGTATTATAGTAGTTATATTCTTGTACATAGGAGCAGTATTATAGTAGTTATATTCCTGTACATAGGGGCAGTATTATAGTAGTTATATTCCTGTACATAGGGGCAGTATTATAGTAGTTATATTCTTGTACATAGGAGCAGTATTATAGTAGTTATATTCTTGTACATAGGGGCAGTATTATAGTAGTTATATTCCTGTACATAGGGGCAGTATTATAGTAGTTATATTCTTGTACATAGGAGCAGTATTATAGTAGTTATATTATTGTACATAGGGGCAGAATTATAGTAGTTATATTCCTGTACATAGGGGCAGTATTATAGTAGTTATATACCTGTACATAGGGAGCAGTATTATAGTAGTTATATTCTTGTACATAGGGGCAGTATTATAGTAGTTATATACCTGTACATAGGGAGCAGTATTATAGTAGTTATATTCCTGTACATAGGGAGCAGTATTATAGTAGTTATATTCTTGTATATAAGAGCAGTATTATAGTAGTTATATTGTTGTACATAGGAGCAGTATTACAGTAGTTATATTCTTGTATATGGGAACAGTATTATAGTAGTTATATTATTGTACATAGGGGCAGAATTATAGTAGTTATATTCTTGTATATAGGAGCAGTATTATAGTAGTTATATTCTTGTATATAGGGGCAGTATTATAGTAGTTATATTCTTGTACATGGGAGCAGTATTATAGTAGTTATATTCCTGTACATAGGGGCAGTATTATAGTAGTTATATTCTTGTACATAGGAGCAGTATTATAGTAGTTATATTATTGTACATAGGGGCAGAATTATAGTAGTTATATTCCTGTACATAGCAGCAGTATTATAGTAGTTATATTCTTGTACATAGGGCAGTATTATAGTAGTTATATACCTGTACATAGGAGCAGTATTATAGTAGTTATATTATTGTACATAGGGGCAGAATTATAGTAGTTATAATTTTGTACATAGGGGCAGTGGTTTACTAGATATATTCTTATATACAATGGCAATACTTAATGGTTATCTATAAGTTGATATACGGCAGTGTAACAGTTTTTTGTTGTGTCTCTCAGGAGATGTGTTTCCTCTGTAGTGTAGTAGGATACAATGGATTATGTAGCACATACTACTAAGGGGCCTTTCACACCTGCGTTTTTTTGAAAAAACCTGATTTTTAAGGCCCCGTCACACGGCGGCGACATCGCCCCTACGTCGCCTCATGTAAAGGGGCGATGTTGGCGGCAGCGGGAGGTCGCCTGGTTTCAGAGCAGTGCTCTGAAACCAGGCGACCGATCTGGGGCGATTTGCACACATCGCCCCATGTAACTGGCTGCCGGCGACCTGTCAGGCGATGGGAGCCATAGGCTCCCATTTTCCTGCATCGCCGCTGGGGTTTTCAGACACCCCGGCGGTGACGCCGCCTGTCAGCTCGCCGGCGCGGCGCTGGATATGTCGCTCCATGTAAATGGGGGACAGGGACGCTGGCGGGGCACCAAAAACGTGCGCGCACCCGCCAGTCGCTGACGACATCTCCAGCCCCGTCGCCAGGTGTGACGGAGCCTTTACAAGATTCATTTATTTGCCCATTCACTTTAATGATTTCAGGAAAAAAACTGACGCAACAAGATTCTACCTGAAATCATTAAAGTGAATGGGCAAAAAAATAAATCCTGTAAAGGGGGGTTTACACGTTGCGATATCGGCGTCCAATTTCAATGAAAAGTCACGTGGTTCGATCGTTGGAGCCGATATCGTTCCTGCGTTGTATCGTGTGAACGTCCAATACGATGCAGGAACGATGTCAATGCGATATCGGGGATTGAATGAGCGTGCTATTCAATGCTCCGATATTGAATGGAGATTGGAGCCGGATTGTGCTGTGTGACAGCCCAATTCCGATGTGAAGTTCTACGTCGCCCATTCACTCCCATGTTAAATGGTCGTTCCTGGGTTGGGGGGCGTAGACATCGCACGGACGTTGGATCCAGAAATCGCAGCGTGTAAACCTCCGATGCGATGCGGGAGAAACGTGCACTAAATGCGCGCTCCCGCGCCATTGAATTGCGATATCGCAACGATATTGAAACGTGTAAACCCACCCTAAGAATCAGGTTCTTTCCTGATCTTCCAGATCAGGAAAAAAACGCAAGTGTGAAGGCCTCTTACCTGATTTCTTTTCTTTCCTAGGTACAATTTGGCTGAATTACATTTTCTTTTTCGTGGGATAACAGATCGTTTCCTGAACTAGTTAAGTTCTTGCTTTGTGTATTCCATGTCTGTCTGATTGATTTATTTGACCTTTTTCTTGCTCAGTTCACCAGACTGTGTCTTTATTCAGGTTTGTCCATGCTATAAGTTTGGGATGTTGTCGCCCTCTTGTGCATTTTAATGTGCATTACAGCTGAGTTCCAGTATTTGTTTTTTCATCTAGTAGATGTGTAATTTCTGCAACTGAAGTTGATCTAGGCCACTAATCCAGTAGGACTTATTGTTCTCAGGGGAGGACACAGACCGTGTAATATGGATCGGGGTGGCAGCCGTGATGTACTCGTCTTTCTCACCCTGGTACGCTGCGGAAAAAATACAATTTTGACACTCGTCATCACATGAACAAGTAGAAGTGGACTAGTCAAAGAAAGGATAGCGTAGGAAAATCACAGTCTGAGGTCAGTTACCTGGAGAGGAGCAGATCAGAGCAGAGGATAAGAATATAGGATGGTCAAACACAGGTAAGGTCCGGCAGCAAAAGATCAATTCCCAGAGCACAGATATAAGAGGTCACATTATCACAACAGAGCTGAAATCTGGGAAAAGCTGCACAGCTAAAAAGGTGGCCAATTACAGGAGACCAGGAACACCTGCAAAATCCCAGCATTTCCCAGAAAGAGATTGGGCAAGTGAGCTGTGAATCAGAACACCAAGAGCCCAGAATATCCCAGCTCCATATATGATGACTAAGCTGTCAATCACACAGCCCAGTACACCCTGAATGCAAACCGGAGGAATCATGTCAGGGATTATCACTATTGTTATTATTTATTACTAGCTGTATAGCCTGGTGTTGCCCATATATGATCTTAATGCTCATATATGGTAATATCACCCATATATGGTAATATCAACCATTTATGGTAATGTATGTATGAAAGCACCACCCCTTTATAGCTCTGCCTGATAAATAGCCCTGTCCATTTTGGTAGCCCTGCCCCTTTAATAGCTTCACTCCTATGTATAGCCCCGCCCCTTCATAGCTCAACCCCTCCACATAGTCCTGGGGGTGGAGCTATGTGGAGGAGGCAGGGCTATGTGGAGGTGCAGACTAAGAAGTGGCTATGCCGAGTGGGGATGGTTATGTGGAGTAGGCATGGTTATGTGTGGTGGGCGGGGCTCTGACACACACACACACACACAGCTTCATATATTAGATTATAGTGATATTTATTCCATGACACTGTCCATGTGATGAGTAGACATAAGTGAACTTTACTAGAACATGTTCAGCCAATTTCAAATCCATACCAAATTTTGCAATGTTCGTTCCGCAACTCGAACTCAACGTTTTGCTAAAATGTTGGAAATTCGAGATTTGTTTGGTAATTGTTTGGATGTGCTTATAGCTTAACTAGGACAGAAGCATTAGGGCAAATGAGGATTTAGGTGAGGTGTGGGTGGCAAGAAAGGAGACCACTTTAGCAAGATCCTGTTGGGCAGCTAGGGAAGCTAGTACTACACGTAGAGTTCAGTTCTAGTCCCAGGCCCGAGGACACAAATAAGCTGCCAGCTGTTCAAGTCAGGCAGAGAAGCTAGCTGCAGTAGGGATACCAGCCCCAATATGGTTTGGATTCTTCAAGGCCAACAGTGAAACTGGAGGTCACTGGGCTTCAGGTATATTGGCTTCCATAGTGGACCCTCCCAAGGCAAAAGGAACTATATAGGGTTAGAGGACCAGCAAGACTATTGCTCACAGAACCTGCAGTCACCTGCCTGCTGGGATTGGCAACCACAGAACATTTAGGAAAGGACAGGAGTAACAAGTGTCAGAAAGGGGAAAGTAGGAAGGACGGAAGGCCAAATACCCTGTGTTTTGGCAAAGTGGACTCTGACCACCTTTGGGCTTGCCAGGCCATAAACTTGTTATATGAATTGACTGTAACTGCACTGAACCCCAGTAAATGGTAAGAACCACAAGAATTTTGTGTCGTCTGGTACTTCCTACACCTTCCTGTTCCCACCTGCAAAGCCATCACCCTGCACCTGCATCACCCCTACTATCTCCTCTATCCTACAACTACTACTTTTCTCAGGGACCCACTCCTACAGAGGGGAGTGCTCCATATAGCTGCACCACCACCTATCCCCTAGGACTACTATATGCAACAGTGGGCATCCCTGACTAGAAACCTCAGCTAGTGTCATGACAAATCATAAATTTTAATCCCCTGTAAATTACTGTTAACAGTGTCCGGTCGATGCCAATGCTTCTGAGATTACCACCGTGATTAAGAGACTGTTACCCCAGATTGTCTGAGTACTCCATCCCCATGACCACTACACTAATGCTTCTGTTCTATGTTATGCTACACACACATGCACACAGACACACACAGATAATCTTACCAGTCTCTGTCACGTATTGACTGCCTTGCTGTATGGAAGTACTGCTGCTGTAGTTTAAACTAAGCCTCTTTTTTCTCTGCTTTACAGTGTGCAGCTCTACAGGTGAGGTTCCTGCAGGTGTGGGTGATGGATATGACTCATGATTAGGTGAGCTGAGGGGCATGCCTGGGCTGGTTGCTCCACACCCCTCGGCCATAAATGGGTCACCTCACATCCACCTGATGTAGCTGATTCACTTCACTTCTGGACTGTGACCTGTTGTGAGCAGATGCTGGTCCGAAGCTTCTGCTTTGTTCTCCATTGGAAGTTGTTGGGTTCCGTGGTCCGTGGGTGGAGGTAGGAGCATATTGCTAGGGCTTCTCAGGAGTTGGGGATTTAGGCTGGTGGTTCAGACCTCCTCACCTTTAGAGATACCTCAGAGATCTGGGCGAGTCAGGGACCCCAGTATCAGGGCCAGAGCAGGCCCCCCTGACTCCCTACGCCCAGCTATATCCTACTTCTGGGCACCCTGGCCCTACAGTGGGACAGAGTTCCCCTGCTTGCTTCCGGGTCCGCTCTCCTGTGCTTTCTCTCACTCACTTCTGGTCCTCTCTATTACCATTTCTGCATATTCACTTCACTGACTGGGCAATAGCTAATCACAGATGCTCATGCTCTGACTGCGTGTCTGTGATTGGCTGTTGCAAAAAGACTGCATTTTCACAATCTGGATGGTGTCTGTGCTGGGTGTCATTATATTAGTGTATGGCAACCAACCCTATGTCAAAGGGTGTAAAATAAATGATGGGTGACTTGAAGTCACCGTTCAGGTAAGCATTGAGCTGCTAATCCTAACAGGTAGCATGCTTATCTGAGCTGTCCTCAGGTGACCTCATGAGTCACCGTATACCAGGCTGCAGCTGGTTCATTTAGTGACTGGAAGCTGTAATAAGAAAGCTGTACTTTTTAATTATAGCCTCCATTCAAGAAGACATCGCAGAGGATCTGAGAAGGCGTATGAGGGTCGAGGGGTTAATAAAGATGGACTCTGTAAGTGTCTTTGTGTTTTTTTTTTTAATAAAATGTTTTGTTTTTTTTTCTATGTGTAGTGTCTTCTTTACTATTTACTTGAAATTCTTAATAGCCAGTTCTAACTTGGCCTGACATTAAAAATTTCAGGCTTAATTCCAGCTGTCAACACAAAGCTGACATTAACCCCTTATTATCCAGAAAGTCACTGCCCTCACCCCGCTGAGAATACCAGCCCTCCGCTGTCTAGTTTTACCTTGGTTGGCAATTAAAAATAGGGCAAAGCTTAAAAATAGGCAGCTGAGGTGGCAGCTCGCAGGTGTCTGCTTTATCTGTCCTGAGATGGAAAAATACAATGAAGCCCTACACATTGTTTCCCATTATTTATTTATTTTACACCCTATGACATTAGGTTGGTTGCCATGCACTAATTTGTATGATAACCAAGCACAGACACCATCCAGATTGTGAAAATGCAGCCTAATTGCAACAGCCAATCACAGACACTCTCACAGAGCATGAGCAACTCGGTCAGTGAAGTGAATATGCAGAATATGGTTAATATACATAGGGGGCGCACAGGAAAGCGGTCCAGGAAGCAAGCAGCGAGAGACAGGCAAGATGATCTCTGTGTGTTTTGTGTTTTGGTTTTGCAGCTTTTGGACACCTTTGAAGGTGTTTTGTAGGCGTTTCAGGCTGCCTGCCCTTGACTGCTTTCGTTGAACAATTCGACAAACATCCCGCGTTCGGTGAACGCAGCTGAATTCAAACCATGAGGTGTTTGCTCATCTCTAGTGATAAAAGTGATATACCTAATAAAAACAAATGCTATCCTGGTGGACCCACTGTCCACTGGCCGGGCTTACCCATGAGGACCATAATTAAGTGAATACCTCTTCATCACTAGAGCTTCTGGTGAAGAGCATAGCCTCGCCCGCTAGCAATCGCCAGGTAGCATTCGAAGGGCAGTTTCTGGGCTTGCAGTAGCTGGCTGAAGGGTCAGTACTGGTGTTCATTGTACAAGGTCACAGACAAAGTCGTAGTCGAAAAAGCCAAAGTTGGGGCTGGCAGCAGAGGTTCAGGAAACGTGGCTGGGGCCAGGAGTGAGAGATCAGGATCATCGAGAGACATGCTGGGTCAGTAGCAAAATAATAAAGCAGAGAGGCATGTAAATGAGTACGCACAGGAGCTAACAAAACTTTTACTCAGACAAGTAGTGAAGGCAGTGGCTATATAATATAGCACCAATAGACAATGGAAAGGTCGGGAAAACAGGACTCTTCTGGACACAATGAATACAAATTTCTGCAGAGTATGGACATGCCCTCTTATAGCAGGGGAAAAATACACCAGCCACAGATGGATGCAGTAGAGCTGAGTGGGTAGTATGAGGCTAAACGGAAAAAGTCAAACTCAGGGACAGGCCATTGCCCGCTGTGTCTAGTGTGACACCCACAAGCTGTATATGCAAATTATCACTTCAGTGAGGAAGTAGATAAGCTCTAATGCCACCTAATAAAGGTAGCAATCCTAAAAGTCATAATCGACTCTTTAACAAACCTTTTAATATGACTTAGGATTTGTGCCAGATCAGAACCACAGTCTGCAGATGCTGCATTTTGGGGTGATTGCCCCTCATCAGTGCAGTGTGTGGGAGCTCTGATCTGGCTGTGTGAGAGGCAGGGGCGGAACTACAGTGGTGCAGCTGGTTCAGCTGCACCAGGGCCCCGACCGGCTAGGGGGCCCCTTCAAGCCTGCAGCGGGGCCCCGGCCGACCCCCGTAAGCCGTTGTCAGAGGAGAGGAGGGTCACGCAAGGGAAGCAGAAAGCTTCCTGCTTCCCTTGCCTGATCCCGCCCCTCCTCTCCTCTGCCCCTCCGGCTCCCAGGAGCGCACTCGGTGTGGCTCAGCAGGTAGGAGAGCCGCCGCAAACACCTCTCCGCCGGCTGCCGGCACCACCCCGCACCCCCATCCCCGGACCGCGCCAACGGCCACCAGGAACCCCCCCACCATGGCTGCACCAGGGCCCCCGGGGGTGAAGGTCCGCCACTGGTGAGAGGCTATAGACGAGGTCTTGGGGAAACAGCTAGACAAACTCTAATGCCACCTAATAAAATCATAAGTCATATTAAAATGCTTCTTAAAGAGTCAATTATGATTGCTACCTTTATTAGGTGGCATTAGAGTTTGTCTACTTCCTCACTGAAGTGACAATTTGTATATGCAAATCCCAGAGGAGCATTGCGGCTTTAAGTCTCTTCACTGCCGGCTGGTAGAAAAGTCTCCACAATAGAATAGCTGTTCCCCCAGACCCACAAGCTGTGTAACACACAGACTTGACAAGTACAATAATAATGAACAATACTCCTCACCGACTGGTACAGGAGAAGAGAGGACTTTGCCTGTGAGGGCTCACAGTCTACAAGGGATGGGCAAGGATTAAGTAGGTTAGGGGAGAGGACCCTGCTCGAGAGGGATCACAGTCTACAAGAGATAGGTGGGGATACAGTAGGTGAGGAGAGAGGACCCTGCCCATGAGGGCTCACAGTCTATAAGGGATGGGTGAAGATACAGTAAATGATGGGAGAGGACCATACCCACAGGCTCTGAGTCTACAAGGGATAGGTTAGGATACAGTAGGTGAGGAGAGAAGACCCTGCCCATGAGGGCTCACAGTCTACAAGGGATGGGCGAGGATACAGTAGGTGAGGAGAGAGGACCCTGCCCACCAGGACTCACAGTCTACAAGAAATGGTGAGGATACATTAGGTGAAAGTAGAGCTGGTCGTGTGGCAATATAGTGAACTGAGGGTTATTGTATGTTGCAGGCTTGTTAGAAGAGGTGAGTCTTCAGGTTCATCGTGAAGGTTTCCACAGTAGGCGAGAGTCTGATGTGTTGGGGTAGAGAGTTCCAGATTATGGGGAATGCACTGGAGAAATCTTATATGCAATTTGGAGAAGAAGAGATAAGAAGGGAGAAGAGAAGAAGATCTGGTCAGTATCAGAGGTTGTGTGTAGGTAAGTACCAAGAGACCATGTGTCACAGATGTATGGAGGAGTCAATGGCTTTGTATGTCATGGTTAGGGCTTTGAACTGGAGTCTCTGGGCAATGGGAAGCGGAGGGACAGGTGAATTAGTCAGGGAGATAAAAAGGCCAATATATCTGACATGATCTATTACAAAATTGCTTTTTTTCTCATCTACTATTAAACTTTGAAAATAAATAAATAAAGCAATGGTTATTCTTTAGATTGTCGGAATGGCGGGGAAAATGCTGGACAGACACCAGAGTTCCCCGAATTTTGCACTCCTACCAGACATTTGCCAGATCTTGAGATTTTACCAATGTTGACCTTGACCTCATTGAGCCACTTATGCCTTTGTAATTCCCCATATTATCCCATATAATCATGGAATTACACCAGAGACACAAGAACGTGTAACCCATAGCAGTCTATAATACAGGAGATCAGTGTTTTTGAACCCTACGACCACTATCACTTAGATCTGTGATATCCAATCTATGACCCGATCGATTTTAAAGACCATATAGCGAATAAGAGAGGTACGGAGACACACAACAAGTCAAGAGTTGATTCTTGCAGTTACCAAGCGACATCCTGTTAAGGGTCAGGACCTCTTTGGACAATTTCTCTGCTTTGCGTTTCTGTGAATAGCGATCGATCTTGAGTGGCTCTAAATTTGGAGAAGCAATTATTAACTAGCCCCATAGCCCATTTTATTCTGAGGATCAGTGGAGGCTGCTACAATTGGCTCTGTTTTGAAAAGGAAGTAATGGCATATAGTCAAATGCAATCATGTGTTTTGGTGAAGGCCCCTCTTAGGGTTATCCAATGTTGAACATCTTGGAGATATGCCACAAACGTGGTCTACCACAGTCACAATTGGCAATCTTTGGAACTTTCATACAAGTGAATAAACCGGTCCATGTGTGGCAGCACTGGCAGTCACTGACCAAAAAGGGCCCCTGTGCAAGAGCAATATATGGGCCCATTGCCCACCCAAGAGCTCAAGAAAATGCAAAATTCCACCAGCTTTGGAGGTAGAAATAAGCCCCTTCACCTCTTTGTGCCCTGTGCGGCCGTACAGGCTGCACTAATGGTATGTCCGCCCCTGTGTGGCATGGTAGACACTGTCAATGGTACATAACAAAGCTCATTCTTGAGATAGATGCTGTTCTTATATCTATCGCACATTTATAGCATAACCTATAAAAGTTCCATGAATGCGCAAGACATCAAGAACCCTTTAAAGCGATATATTCTCCAGAATTAAAATAATGATTACCTTTGCATGGAATAGATTTAATGTCTAATTATACCCAAAGATCATCTCTTATCTAGTTATCTATGACTCTACCTGTTCTCTACGCTCCACAGGCAACTTTAGACTAAGACTAGCTCTGGTACCCGGCTACGCCCGGGATAATAAATAACTGCTGTTAGCTATAACAAAATAGAATTTGAATATGTCATATTAATGACCTGTAGGAAAATAGAAGCTGAGCTGTGATTGGTTGCTATAGGCAGCCTAATAAATCTCCAGCCAACAGTAAACCCTCCCCCCGGCCGGGCAGTATATATTACCTCACATATACACATAATAGACAGTTCCTGTGGGGTGTGTGTGTGTGTCTCCGTGTCCCTGTGGGGTGTATGTGTGTATGTCCCTGTGGTGTCTGTGTCCCTGTGGGGTGAATGCATGTGTCCCTATAGGGTGCGTATGTGTGTGTCCCTGTGGGGGGGGGTGTCTGTGTTGTGTGTATCTCTTTGTAGTGTGTGTTTGTGTTCGGGTGCATGGTGAATATCCAATGTTGGGGCTTCACCTTAGCTGTTACTCTTTGTGTGCCTGTGGTGTGTATACATGTCCCCGTGCGTGGTGAATATTCCATGTCAGGGCCCACCTTAGTGACTATATGCTGGTATGTGCTGTTAGACTTTGGTGCTGTCATTAAGCCCTTCTCACTTACAACTGTCAACTGGTAACTGTCACTTTCACTCCATTATGTGGATAGGGCCAAAATTGTTTGGTGAATTGGAACGCCCAGGGTTAAAATTTCGCCTCACAACATAGCCTATGACGCTCTCGAGATCCAGATGTGTGACTGTGCAAACTTTTGTGGCTGTAGTTGCGACATACACACACACACACATATTCAGCTTTATATATTAGATTTGCGCTAATCCAAACCTGCAAGACTTCTCCCGAGCTGCACCAATTTTCTGGAATGCTCTACCCCAAGAAATTAGGACTACCCACAGCTTAAATAGTTTTAGGAGCTCCTTAAAAACATTTCTTTTAAGGGCAGTTTATCATGTTCCCTGATCAAACTCCTTTTATACTCAGCTTATTCATTACTTCTTTAAACATAATTCTCCATCAAACTCCACCAGACCCAAAAGCTCTACACAGATTGGCTGGTGACGGCTCATGCAGCTTTATCTATCCCCCACTCTCTCAAGATAGCTTCACCATTGTTGTAAAAAGGCACCTGTACTGTGTCACACCCACCTCATTGTAGATTGTAAGCTCATATGGGCAGGGTTGTCAATGTTTTTTGCATTTATTATTGTATTTTCTATAACTCTTACTTACTTTTTTACTTACTCTTACGGAATATGTTGGCACTATATAAATAAATATTATTTGTAGAATAATTATTATTATTATCTAGTGACGCATTTACTCAATTTGCACGGTATAGTGGCCATTGTTGGTACTGCAACTCAGATCTCATTCTTCTTAATAGTTGCTGATCAGCAGTACCTGGGATCAGTCGCTATGCAGGTGCTACCCATAGCACTGGATGGGCAACACTGCGTTAACTGAATGACAGGTTAGCAAAATTGTCACCACGTGGACCTCTATCTGTGGGACATTTTAGCCCTAACTCTTGGTTTAACCATCAGTATTCCCACTTCAGGAATATTAAAGGAAGTGCTTCACCCTCTCAGATGCAATTAAGGGTTCAGGTCTTGCATGAAAACGCGGATTGTGTAATTGTAGCCACTGTAGGCTCTTTACAAGGCCAATAATGACTCCATCAGATTTATGTAGATTTGCTTTTATTTACTCAAAATGGAAACAGAATATTAATCAGACGAACTGTAGTAAATTTGGTTTTTGCAGTTACACGACGCTTGGCATCCGTCCGCTATACTTTGTGCCGTCTTGCAGTATGGCAACCATTTATTGCAGTTGCTATACACATTCTCTACTAGACAAGGATTAGCTAAAAAGAGAAGAAAAAAAGAGAAAATGAAAACATGGCACCCCTCCTCCAGATCCCGCAATATAAAATTGTCATGGTGGGATGGCTTTTACGCTCTTTGATCAAACAGTGTTAACCAAGTGCCCTTTATTATTTACATGTAGTACTGCTATTTACTTATTTATTATAGGGCAAATGCCCATTTTGAGTTTGTCTCTAGGCTTAGGTTTTAATATTAGAGTAGGGTCGTCCGATAGGTACACCTTGCTATGGTGGGATGGCTTTTACACTGTTTGATCTCATCAAAGAGATCCTGTCGTGATGTCAGAGTGACTCAGAGGGGCGTTCCTAACGCTGATTGGCCGCTCGTGGTCATGTTGATCGCGAGCGGCCAATCAGCATTAGGAACGCCCCTCTGAGTCACTCTGACATCACGACAGGTCCTAGCAGGTCAATTCTTGGGCTTCCGGACACCCGAACACCCGTCGGAGGGTAAATATTTATTCTTTATTATTTTACATACATTTGCCTTTAGTTAACTCTGATTTCGCAGTGTATATTAATACACTGCAAAATCAAATGGGGGCAGTCACACATGTCACAGAGGGAGTAGGAACCAGGAGTCTTCCTCCCCTCTGTGACATCAGATCCAGCAGCGCCGGCGCCTATGGGAGAAAACGCAGGAGCTGCTGCGTAAAGAATTAACATGTCAATTCTTTACGCAGCAGCGTTTTCTCCCATTTTACGCAGTGTCTGAATGGCAAAGTGAGTTTCCCATTCACTTTGCTGGCAGATACAAGGCACATTGCGTATTTTTGAAAAGCGCGCGCAAAAAAGTGCACAAAAACACGCAGTGTGTGAACGTAGCCTAAGGCTGCTTTCAAATTGTTGTTTTTTTTTAAAAAAGCGGCAGTTGCTGTCGAAAAACCACATCTGCCGCATTTTCCGCCTAACGCACGCCCTTGCGGCGCACTTGCAGCAAGCCCCATGCATTGTCTATGGGGCTTGCAGTAAGTGTGCGGCAATTGCGGTTCCGGTAGTTGCATCCACGAAAAAAACGCAGCTGAACGCATTTTTTTTTTCGCGGCTGCGACCGCTGCAACTACCAAAACCGCAATTGCCGCTCCTGTCGCACACTTACCGCAAACCCCATAGACACTGAATGGGGCTTGACACAAGAGTGGTGCAAGAGCGGCCGTTAGGCGGAAAATGCGGCAGATGCGTATTTTTGACCGCTACTGCTGCATTTTTCAAAAAACCCCAATGTGAAAGCAGCCTATTACATACTTACAGGACCTCTGATGTCACAATCATGGCCGGAGCAAGGTCACATAACTGTGACATCACCAGAGGTCCTTAAGCTAAACACACACAGCACCAGGAGCCAGGTACTGCAGACCACTTACATTCACACCCCCTACATTCACCCTGAATCAGGTCACACTCTGCACTCAGATCACTCTCAGCCCTGCACTCAGATCACTCTCAGCCCTGCACTCAGATCACTCTCAGCCCTGCACTCAGGTCACACTCAGCCCTGCACTCAGGTCACACTCAGCCCTGCACTCAGGCCTGCGCTCAGGTCACACTCACCCTGCGCTCAGGTCACACTCACCCTACACTCAGGTCACACTCACCCTGCACTCAGGTCACACTCACCCTGCACTCAGATCTCACTCACCTTGCACTCAGATCTCACTCATCCTGCACTCAGATCTCACTCATCCTGCACTCAGATCTCACTCACCCTGCACTCAAATCTCACTCACCTTGCACTCAGATCTCACTCACACTGCACTCAGATCACACTCGCCCTGCATTCACCTCACACTCACCCTGCACTCAAATTACACTCACTCTACACTCATGTCATACTCGCCATGCACTCACATCACACTCACCCTGCACTCACGTCACACTCACCCTGCACTCTCCTCACACTCACACTGCACTCACACTCACCCTGCACTCACGTCACACTCACCCTGCACTCACGTCACACTCACCCTGCACTCACGTCACACTCACCCTCCACTAACATCACACTCACCCTCCACTCACATCACACTCACCCTGCACTCACGTCACACTCACCCTGCACTCACGTCACACTCACTCTGCACTCACGTCACACTCTGCCCTGCACTCACGTCACACTCTGCCCTGCACTCACGTCACACTCTGCCCTGCACTCACGTCACACACTGCCCTGCACTCACGTCACACTCTGCCCTGCACGCATGTCACACTCTGCCCTGCACTCACGTCACACTCTGCCCTGAACTCACGTCACACTCTGCCCTGCACTCACGTCACAATCTGCCCTGCACTCACGTCACACTCTGCCCTGCATTCATGTCACACTTAGCCCTGCACTCACCTTGCACTCACTTCACACTGTCTCTCTACCGCAAAACCCGCATTGCTCATTGTTCGCGGCTGGCTGGGCGCGACCAATCAGCGACGCAGGATTTCCATTATAGCGAAACAGGCACAGTCCGCCCGGTCTCCAGGCCCCCCTCCGCTTGGGCTCCTGCCCGCTGCTCACCTGCTCCATGCTCCATCTGCCCGCCACTCACCCCACCATTCTTCTTCTTCTTCTTTTTGTGGCATAGACTCCAGAAATTCAAAGGCTGCGGGGGTGGGGTGGAGCTACCAAAGGGGGCGTTGTAATAGTTGTGAACAAGGGCACGCCAACAACATCAGGGCTATGCGCTTGGGCACGCCTTTCATGACGCCCCCTGTTAACTCCACCCCCGAGGCCTTGGAATTATTGACGTCTATGCTGGAAAAAGAAGAAAACATGCTAGGGTGAGAGGCGGCTGGACAGAAGACTGGAATGGGTGAGAACTGAGGGGGGCCACCGCCGCACACTCGCGCCGCCGCACACCCGTAGACCCGCACTGCTGTACACCCACACCGCCGCACACCCATATATTCTAGAATACCTGATGCGTTAGAATCGCGCCATCTAGTTATATAATATATGCTCATTTTATGTTTGCCTTATTGGCCTCTTGTGTTTGGTCTCTGATATAACCAAACTGTGAACATGCTTCTATTGCACATTTACCAATTTACACCACAGATCATTGTTTTTGTTTTTTACTGTGTTTCTTTATACTCTGTACAAATTGGATTGGGTCCCTCAACATGAACTGGTTGTCAATGCTGACATGTCTTATATATAAAAGCCGAAGGCACTTCCGTCACTTTGTCCGGAGCTATGTATAGAAGCCAATGGCACTTTCATTACTTTGTCCGGAGCTACGTGACATTACCGGAGCCCTACATCCGTTATGGATTTGTCAGAAAAAAATTTGACGTGGGCTTTGCCGTATTTCTGGAACCAGCCAGATCCAGCAGGCAGCGACGGGCTGCCCCCAACCCCCAGGTGCCTATTTGTACCTGGCCAGACACAAGAATATATGGGAGCCCTTTTTTTTATTATTTCATGAATTTCATGAAATAATTAAAAAAAAAATGCGTGGGGCTCTGCGCAATTTCTATGTTTAGCCAGGTACAGCTAAGCAGCTGGGGGCTGGAATCCGCAGCGCAGGGAGGCCCAAGCTTTCTGGGCACCCCCCGCTGCAAATTGCAGCCCGCAGCCGCCCTAGAAGATGGCGCATTCATTAAAGCGCCATCCTCTGGCGCTGAACCCCGCTCTTCCAGCGGCCCTGGTGGCGGTGGCACGCTGGGTAATAAAGAGGTTAATACCAGCTTTGTTATACAAGCTGGTATTAAGCCCGGGATTCTTAATGTCAGGCCAGGTTTGACCCGGCCACTAAGAATCTCCAATAAAGGGTTAAAAAAAACACAACACAGAGAAACTTTTTTATTAGAAATAAAAAAAAAAAAGCCATTAGGGACTCCATCTTTAATTTAAAAAATCCTCTTCCGTCCGACGTAGTCCAAAACGCGATGTCCTCTCTGCTACATCCCCTGTGCATGGATATAGATGTCTATGCACAGGGAATGAGCAGGCTGAGAACAATCTCAGCTCTGCTACATCATCTCTGTGCACAGGGAGAGCAGGCGGGCTCTAGGACCCTGGAGCTGCGGCAGCCTGCAGGCTGAGAGCAGACACAGAGCAGACAGCTGGTCTCCTTACTGTGTGAGTTTCCCTGCGATTACTCGAACAGTAATGAGTCCAATGCAAGTAAATGGCAATCCTAGTTTTGTCAGAGTCTCTGACAAAACTAGGATTGCCATTGATTTGTATTGGACTCGTTACTGTGCGAGTAATCGCTGGGAAACTCGCAGAGTACCGAGTCCTAGCGAGTAGATTCGCCCATCCCTAGTTTTAATAGCTTTTTATTGGATATTTTTGTATTTTTTTTCATTTTTTTACCATATTGGTTTAATAATGTAATATTTTGATAAATATAAACATTTTAATAATTGTATTTTTTCAACTTATTTTGTTAACCTGATTTGATTTATTTCTATATACTTCACAGTTCCAATATCGCAGCATTTAGGAATAATGACTGTGACTGAGGCTCACAGAAGCACCAAGGTAGCGGCTATGGGGCCCTGAACAAACTACTGGCCGCCATGGCAGGTCATCAGACCATATCATCGTGGGGCGAAGGGTGGGAATATCAGAACGATAAGATCGACAGCGGCAAACAGTTGTGATCAGAGTGAGCTCTTGCTGCTGCTGGTTAGAAGCAAATGCCGACTGTATCACACTGCCGGCACCGACGAAGCTGCCGATCCCTCTCTACACACTTGCACCCAACATAGGATGTACTGTTGCATCTTAAGCCAGGAAGGGGTTAAAAACTGGCTTTAATCAGTCTATTATTGTAATGGACCTCACTATATTACAAATGTCTCCTTCAATGTTCATACTTACTGCACATGCCCTTGTTGCAATTATTAGGACAGTCTCCACATTTATTTCCAGATTTGTATGGGCGTTTACTAGAGTTTATATTTCCCCTAAAATGTGGTAAGAAGAAATATGTTACTGCATGTAGACAAATGATCGAAAAAAGGTGACAGAGACTAATAAGTGTAGAGCAGATGTAGAAGTGCTCAGTTAGTCATTAATACTTATCGGTATTAACGTTATCATACTCTGTTGCGTATGGACAAATGTGTCCTTTACTACATTTCTCCTTTGCTGGACTTATTTTGAGTAAGTGGTCCAATGTAACCAGTTTTTCAATAAAAACTTAATTTCCTGATACCTTGTCAGGAGAAGTTTGTGCTGTATGTGTCTATGCAGCCCCAGTGGTTGTGATGTGAATTGCAGACTGTTGACAGTTGTGAGAATGAATTGGAACAAGTCACACAATTCAAGAAAGATAAGTTCATCTCTACATTACTTCGCTAAATGTTTTTATTTGACTGTTTATTTTATGGTTTGCTGCTTTTATAGAAGTTTGGGATTTAATTTATCTACTTTCAATCCCTCGTCTGCTCTTCTTCGACATCTTCACCACCAAGCCCTAATCCATCCTTCAACCCATCATTAACCTCTGGTACCTTCCCTACCGCTGTCAAATATTCCACATATACCTATTGTGAAGAAACCTTCAACCCAACCTCCACCTTCAGCTATCTCCCCATATCATTTATTATTATTATTAATAGGTATTTATATAGCGCCATTAGGATACATGGCGCTTTACAATTTGGAGGGTAGACACAAACGATGACATATCACAATTAGTCATACGGGTACAGCAGGGTCGGGGATCCTGTCCGCGAGGGCTCACAGTCTAAAGGGGGTGGGGAGGGAGACAGTAGGAGGGGGAGGTGAGATGATGCAGTGGGTCTCAGTGTGTGTTATAGGCTTGTAGGAAGAGGTGGGTCTTCAGGTTTTTCTTGAAGGTTCCCAGGGTCGGGGAGTGTCTGATGTGATGGGGGAGGGAGTTCCAGAGTCTGGGAGAAGCACGAGAGAAGTCCTGTGTGCGGTTGTGGGAGGTGGAGATGCGGGGGGTTGAGAGGAGGAGTTCTTGGGAGGAGCGCAGAGTGCGCGAAGGGAGGTAGCGAGAGACCAGGTTGGAGATGCAGGGAGGGGACAGGTTGTGTATGGCCTTGTATGTCAGGGTTAGGGTTTTGAAGCAAGATCGCTGGGGGATGGGGAGCCAGTGGAGGGCTTGGCGGAGAGGGAAGGCAGGGGAGTAGCGGGAAGATAGGTTGATGAGCCGGGCAGCAGAGTTGAGGATGGTGTGGAGCGGTGCAAGGGAGGAGGCAGGGAGGCCGGTGAATAGGAGGTTGCAGTAGTCCAGGCGGGAGATAATGAGGGCATGGACAAGTGTCTTAGCTGTGTTGTGGTCAAGGAAGGAGCGGATGCGGGCAATGTTTTTTAGTTGGAGTCGGCAGGCGGTGGCGAGGGCTTGGATATGGGGCTTGAAGGAGAGGGAGGAGTCGAGGGTTACCCCGAGACATTTGGCATGGGGGACGGGTGAGAGGGTGCAGTCGTTGACGGTGATGGATAGGTCAGGAAGGGGGGGAGGGTTGTGAGGGGGAAAGACTATGAATTTTGTCTTGTCCATGTTGAGTTTGAGGAAGCGGGTGGAAAAGAAGGATGCAATGGCGGATAGGCATGGAGGGATTTTGGATAGAAGAGAGGAGATGTTGGGGCCAGACAGGTAGAGCTGAGTGTCATCGGCGTAGAGGTGGTATTGGAGGCCATGTGACTCGATGAGGTTGCCTAGGCCGAGGGTGTAAATAGAGAAGAGTAGTGGTCCCAGGCCCGAGCCTTGAGGGACACCTACGGAAAGGGGGTGGGGCGAGGAGGTGGTGTGGGAGTGGGTGACGCTGAAGGTCCTGCCCGTCAGGTAGGAGGAGATCCAGGAGAGGGCAAGGTCAGTAATTCCAAGAGATTCAAGGATTTGGAGTAAGAGGGAGTGGTCAACAGTATCAAAGGCAGCAGAGAGGTCGAGAAGGATGAGGACGGAGTAATGTCGTTTGCTCTTGGCGATCAGAAGGTCATTAGTGAATTTGGTTAGGGCTGTTTTGGTGGAGTGATGCGGTCGGAAGCCGGATTGAAGGTGATCAAAGAGAGCATAGGTAGAGAGGTGGGAGGACAGTTCGGAGTGGATGTGCTGTTCAAGAAGTTTTGAGGCAAACGGGAGAAGAGATATGGGGCGATAGTTGGAGACTGTTGTAGGGTCGAGGGATGGTTTTTTTTAGGATGGGCGTGCTTGAAAAGTGAGGGGAATGTGCCAGATTTGAGCGATATGTTGAAGAGGTGTGTCAGGGCAGGGATGAGGACTGTTGTAAGGTTAGGGATGACGTGGGAGGGGAGTGGGTCAAGGGCGCAGGTGGTGAGGTGCGATCGTGATAGAAGGGAGGAGAGGTGGTCCTCAGTCATGGGGGTGAAACTGCATTTGGGTGGGGGGGGATGGGCAGGAGGTGGGATGGGGCGAGGGGAGTGTGGGTCAAAGCTTTGTCTGAGTTTGTCAATTTTGTCTTTGAAGAAGGTGGCGAAGTCGTCAGCAGAGATGAGAGGTGAGGGAGGAGGTGCAGGGGGGCGAAGTAGGGAGTTGAAGGTTTTGAAGAGTTGTTTGGGGTTGTGAGACAGGGCGGTAATTAGGGAGGAGAAGTAGGCTTGTTTTGCGGAGTCAAGGGCAGTCTTGAAGGTATTGAGGGAACGCTTGTATAGGGCAAAGTGCTCTGCGGAGTGGGACTTCTTCCATTTCCGCTCGGCTGCCCTAGTCATCCGTCGGAGTTTCTTGGTGAGAGTCGTGAGCCATGGTTGTCGTTGTAATCGTGTTGTGTTAAATGTGAGAGGGACAGCCTGGTCGAGGGCTGAGGTGAGAGTGGAGTTGTAGAGGGAGGCGGCAGAGTCAGCGTCGTGAGAAGAGGCCAAGTCAGAGAGGGGGAGGAGGGATTCTGAGAGTGAATGGAAGTCAATGAGCTTAAGGTTTCTGCGGGGGTGGGAGAGAGTGCGGGTGGGGGGGTGCGTGGCAGGGGGGACGAGGGACGAGAAGGTCAGTAAGTTGTGGTCAGAGTGGGTGAGGGTTGAGTGTGCAAGGTCGGAGAGGGAGCAGAGGCGGGTGAAGACTAGGTCGAGTGTGTGGCCACCAATGTGCGTGGCGGAGGAGATCCATTGGGAGAGGCCAAAAGGTGAGGGATAGGAGTCTGGAGGCAGCGGCTTTAGGGGTGTCGATGGGGATGTTGAAATTGCCCATGATGATGGTAGGGATGTCGGAGGAGAGGAGGTGGAGGAGCCAGGTTGTGAAGTGGTCAAAGAAGGTAGAGGGGGATCCAGGGGGGCGGTAGACAGCGGCTAGTTGGAGGTTGCAGGGGGAGTAGATGCGGACGGAGTGTGCCTCGAAGGAGGGGAAGGGGGGTGGGGTAAGAGGGGAGAAGGAGCAGTCGCTGGCCAGGAGTAGGCCAACGCCACCGCCGCGGGTGTTGGTGGGGCGGGGAGTGTGGGAGAGAGTGAATCCACCGTAGGAGAGGGCAGCGGGGGAGGTTGTGTCAGAGGGGGTAAGCCAGGTCTCCGTGATGCCGAGGAAAGAGAGTTTTCTGGAGATGAAGAGGTCGTGGATGAGTGTGAGTTTGTTGCGGGCCGAGAAGGCGTTCCAGAGTGCGCCGGGTAGGGGGATGGGGGAAGTAGGGATAGGGGGAATAGGACGGAGGTTAAGGGGGTTGCGAGGGTTGGTGATGGGCCGATGGAGTGGGGTGGAGGAGAGTGGGGTGGTATGGTGGGGTGGGCCAGGATTAGGGGAAATGTCACTGGAGAGTAGGAGGAGCAGGGAGAGGGTTAGGAGGTGGGAACAGGGGAGCTTGCGTGGTGGGCGTGTACGTCTAGAGATAGTGGGTTGAAAGTGGGGGAATAGTTCAGAGCATTGGGTGAGGTGGGTAGGAAGGATGGAGGATGAGAGTTGGATTTCTTTGCCCAGTGGGGGGATGGGTGGGGGTAGTAGGAAGTGGAGGAGGATGGGAGTGAAAGTGAGAAGGAGTGGAAACATGGTGGGGTGAGTAGGGGAAGGGGAGGTGGGTGAGGTCCGAGGTAGCCGGGGATCTGGTGTGGCAAGGGCGAGTTCCCGGTGATGGGTGAGTGGTTGTGGTTGAGGTAGGGTCAATTGATGGGGTGCAGTCCGGGGGAGGATCTAGGAGATGCAGTTAGGGATAAGATGCAGGCTGAGGAAGGGATGCAGCTAGGGTTGAGGTGTAGCAGAGGGTGAGATGCAGCCGGGGGTGGGTTCAGTCGGGGGAAGAAACAGCCAGGGGTGAGATGTAGCAGGGGTAAGATGTAGTCACTGGTGAGACGAGGTGCGGCCACGGGTGAGACGAGGTGCAGCCGCGGGTGAGACGAGGTGCAGCCACGGGTGAGACGAGGTGCAGCCGCGGGTGAGACGAGGTGCAGCCGCGGGTGAGACGAGGTGCAGCCGCGGGTGGTATATCGCTGCTCCTATTCGCCTCCAAACCCCTCGAGCTGCACATACATGCTGGACTTTCCACCCAACTCTCATATAAATCATCTCTTCGACAACATACAATCCGGCTTCCACCCTACCACTTCACCAAAACTGCCCTGATCAAAACTGCTAACGACTAACTAACTGCCAAAGCAAACACACAATTCTGTATACTCCTCCTTCTAGACCTGTCCTCTGCGTTCAACCCTGTCGACCACTCCCTCCTACTACAAATCCTTTCTTCCCTTGGTAATATAGTCCTTGCCCTCTTCTTGATCTCCTGATACTTCACTAACCAGCACATTTAGCATCTCCACTCCATCTCTCTGTCGGTGTTCCTCAGGGCTTTGTCTTGGGAAACCATCTCCTACACTTCTCCATCTCTACCTTTGGCCTGGGACAACTCAAAAAGTCCCATGACTTCCAGTACCAACTATATGATGATGACACTCAGATCTTTCTCTTTAGACCAGAATCTCAGAGTATCTATAAGCCATATCTTCCTTCTTCTCCCCTGATTGCCTAAGATTTAAAGTGGACAAAACCAAACTCATCATATTTTTTCCATCTCACTTTACTCCCCTACTTGATCTATAACAAAAATGACACCATACTTTTCCCTGGAGTAACCCTCAACTCTGCCTTGTCCTTCAAACTGCACATCCACACTCTTGCCACCTCTAACTTAAAAATATTTCAGAATTCATCCACTAACCAATCCTCAATCTAATAAAATGCTAGTACATGCTCTCATCCTCTCCTGCCTCGACTACTGTAACATCCTCCTCTTTGATCTCCCTGCTAACACACTGCACTTCTCAAGTCCATCCTTATTTTTGCTGTTCAACTAATCCACCTCTCCTCTCGCTACTCCTCAGTGTCTTCTCTCTTTAAATCTCTTCATTAGCTCCTAAATATCCAACATATACAGTTCAAACTTCTAATAATAAACTACAAGCATTCCTCTTCTATATAATTCTGTGCCCCAACACATCCGATTATACACCGACTACAAAAACGTCAAACAGAACGTGAAAACCCATCTATTGAAGAAAGTTTACAACCAGCAATGACCTTACTGTCAATTCACCCCTACAGAAGATGCCACCTCACCACCACTGGAGCCGACACCTCATCACCATCATGGCCACTTTACACGCAGCTACAGGTAACAGGTTGTCCACAGGTAACTTACTGGCTGCAGTGAAATCATGGAGACATAGTTCTATCTTGTTGCTGTGTACAAATGGAACTAGGTCTCCATGATTTCACTGCAGCCAGTAAGTTACCTGTGGAAACCCTGTTACCTGTAGCTGCGTGTAAAGTGGCCATTAGAGCTGCCACTTCATCACCAGCAGAGCTGCCACCTCATCACCACTGGAGCTGCCACCTCACTACCACCGGAGCTGCCACTTCATCACCCCTGGAGCTGCCAATTCATCACCCCAGGAGCTGCCACTTCATCACCCCAGGAGCTGCCACTTCATCACCCCTGGAGCTGCCACCTCATCACCCCTGGAGCTTCCACCTCATCCCCACTTGAGCTTCCACCTCATCGTCACTGGCGCTTCCACCTTATCCCCACTGGAGCTTCCACCTCATCACCATCAGAGCTGCCACTTCATCACCACTGGAGCTGCCACCTCACTACCACCGGAGCTGCCACTTCATCACCCCTGGAGCTGCCACCTCACCACACCTGGAGCGGCCACCTCATCACCACTGGAGCTGCCACCTCATCCCCACTTGAGCTTCCACCTCATCGTCGCTGGAGCTTCCACCTCATCCCCACTGGAGCTTCCACCTCATCCCTACTGGAGCTGCAACCTCATCACCACTGGCGCTGCCACCTCACCATCACTGGAGCTTCCACCACATCCCCCCTTGAGCTTCCACCTCATCCCCACTGGAGTTGCCACCTCATCACCACTAGAGGTGCCACCTCATCACCACTAGAGCTCTTACCTCACCACCACTGGAGCTTCTAACTCATCCCCACTGGAGCTGCCACCTCATCACAATTGTAGCTGCCACCTCACCACCACTGGATCTTCCACCTCATCCCCATTGGAGCTTCCACCTCATTTCCACTGGAGCTGCCAACTCATTCCACTCGAGCTTCCACCTCATCCCCACTGGAGCTGCCATCACATTACCACTTGAGCTCACCACCACCACCTCACCACCACTGGAGCTTCCACCTCATCACCACTGTAGTTACCACGTCACCACCACTGGAGCTTCCACCTCATCCCCACTGGAGCTTCCACCTCATAACCACTGGAGCGTCTACCTCATCACCACTAGAGCTGCCACCTCACTACCACTGGAGCTTCCACCTCATCCCCACTGGAGCTGCCATCACATCACCACTGGAGCTTCCACATCATCCCACTGGAACTACCACCTCACACCACAGGAGCTTCCACCTCATCATGACTAGAGCTGCCACAACATCACCACTGGAGCTGTCACCTTACCACCAATGGAGCTTCCACCTCATCCCCACTGGAGCTGCCTCCTTATCACGACTGCAGCTGCCACCTCATCACCACCAGAGCTGCCACCTCACTACTACTGGAGCTGCCACCTCAATACCACTGGATCTGCCACATTACCACCACTAGAGCTGCCGCCTCATCACCACTGGAGCTACCACAACTCTCTTAACCTACTGTCTTCTTTCCATTACTCTATAAAATGTAAGTCCACAAGGGCAGGGCCCTCACTCCACTGTATCAGTCTGTTAATACAAGTCCCCTTCTCATATAAACAGCACAATGATATCAATGGTGTTCAAAATAATAATAATAATAAAAAAAAATAAGTTCTGAAAATAAGTGGCAATAAAAAACTAGATAGATAGATATTATGTTTTTTGTGTCTGTATTTTTTTCCTCCTGTTGATCTTCCCCGCTGGTGTGGTAGCACTAAATGCATTTGATGTCACCAGAAAGTTTTATTTATTAATATTCTTATTATTTCTCACTTACGCCGGGCACTGCTGGCACACATAGAAATATTCCCATTCTTTTCCCGGACATCTGGCTACTGCACATCCAGTCTCCCATGAGGTGGCCCAGACGAGCTGAAAAAGAAGCCATATGTATAAGCAGCGCAAAGGGAAAGCAACAACACACCTCCTCCTCCTTCATGCACCACATCTTCCCACCACCGAGGTCCATTCCATTCCCTGGCAAACATTTTTGCTGGAAGAGGGAAAGCCATTACTTGGAGGACACTCCAATGGAAAAGAAGCCTGGCCCTCCAGAGAAAAAGATACTTCTCGGGATTCTGCCTAATGAAGTGTCATGTACCTAGTCTCTCTGAGATAACCCTTTTGTACCTATCCCGTCAGACGAAAGTCACGCTTGACAGTTTATTCAGTGATTTATTGCTTTCCTCTTCCTATCACTAATGGCCCCTTTACACGCAGCTACAGGTAACAGGTTTTCCACAGGTAACTTACTGGCTGCAGTGAAATCATGGAGACATGGTTCTATCTTGTTGCTGTGTACAAATGGAACTATGTCTCCATGATTTCACTGCAGCCAGTAAGTTACCTGTGGAAAACCTGTTACCGTAGCTGCGTGTAAAGGGGCCATATGGGCTAATCTGTGAGCTGTGACGTCCTCTCACTGTCCAGATTCATCAGAAAATGGCTGCTGCATCCCTTGCTTTCCCGATCGTATAGGTTTACAAGTCCCTTGTAATTGGCTGTGCTATGCTCTATGATAACGCCAGACGTTATGGGGATGCCCGCTTGGATGCACCCCAGGTCGGCCTTTTCTGGCTCATTCGGTCTACTGCAATGAGAAAATGGAGACAACCCATTCACAAAACAAATTGGAAATTGTTCATTTACCGGGTTCAGCTAATCCTGACAATGTTTATACAGTTCACTCATCTCTAACTGGAGCCTGAATAGATTCACCGGATGGGAATCATTCATCTAACAGAACCCCCAAATTAAGACCTTCCTTTGTGTTATACAGCTGCATCTCCATGAATTAGAATATCATCAAAAGTGAATTTATTTCAGTAATTCAATACATAAAGTGACACCCATGTATTATATAGAGTCATTACTCACAGAGGGATCTATTTCATGTGTTTATTTCTGTTAATGTTGATGATTAATGAAAACCCATAGGTCATTAAAGTAGGGAGGATGAAGGGTCTGAGAGATAAATTATGACCTAAATAGGTAACAGAGGCTTCACCTTGTGTGGTTGTGAGAGTCACAACCACTATAAAAGCAGATCACGGCTGCTGCAGTCCCCAGCGTGGTGACCATAGAGTAGGGAGGATGAAAGGATAAACACCACGCTGCTGTATTCCATGAGACATCAAAGGGTGAATATAATATTCCTTTATCAGTCAACACATTTCAGGGTTTCCTGGTCCCTTCCTCAGGACAAATCAAAATCACATTGCCATGTTTCATATGTTTCATACATGACTGCACAATATTCTGAGATCTACCGGAAGACCTCACATCGAGGACCCGTAGATCTCATCGATAGATCACCCATTAATTATTGGTAATCATTTTATGATCCATTTTAAGCCATTGCTGGAGAAGAAACACCTAGAAAGCAGGTAAATTATTGAGATTATTTTCTGGGGTAGAAGAAGTCACAGTACCTGAGTGTAGTGGCCAACAATCGATGTAGATGTCTTTGCTCCAACTCCATAATCAAAATAGCGATGTTCATTGTAAAATGACATCATTGCATCATTCCAGGTGGCGTTATATGAGGCGAAGAAAAGGTTCTCCCCGCAGCCGTATCCTAGAGGACAGACAATATAACCCTCAGTATAATGTGCCACCATAGGGAGCACGTACAGTGTTGTAGCTCTGTACTGGAGGAATCCGTGCCCAGATAATCTGATAGTCGTCTTCTTCACGAGATCAGTGGAGCTGGGTGATCTTAAGGGAAAAAGGGGAATTGCCTTGGACAATCCATTATTTAGGAAAACCACAATGTTCCAAGTCCCAACACATTCAGCCTCTGTCAAGATCCATCTAAGCAGCTGATTGTATGTTAGAGGGTAACACATTATCCTTTCCCTAATTTTGTAAATTGAGGGACGTACATTATTACTTTCCCTAATATTTTGCACTATGGGATTGTAATAATAACAATGATCCTTATTTAAATAGCGCCAATATATTCCGCAGCGCTTTACAATTCAGAGGTTCATATACAAACAGTCATAAGTAAGGCTGACTTCACACCACGGTTATGGTCTGTCAGGGTGGATCCCCTGGACAGAACCTGACAGGACAGGATGTGTAGAAAGTGTGGCCCAATATGGTCCCTGATCAGGTTTTTAACAGGATTTGTTTTCTGCTGCTGTCCATGGTGCTGAAGT
Organism: Allobates femoralis; assembly: GCA_033576535.1. Taxonomy (NCBI): domain Eukaryota; kingdom Metazoa; phylum Chordata; class Amphibia; order Anura; family Aromobatidae; genus Allobates; species Allobates femoralis. Next base: position 13,829,993 of record JARQOC010000001.1, read on the forward strand.
CTGCCTGTGTCTGCTCTGCTGCTGTCCATGGCGCTGAGGTCTGCCTGTGTGTGCTCTGCCCTCTCCCCCGAACACCTTGCTATCCTTTGAATAAAATTTGTTTTACTTTGACCCGGACGAGTGCCGCTATCTTCATTGGTTATTTGCATGGACTCTCCTTCTGACCTGGGATCTCTTAAGGTACCTTTACACGCCGCGACGGCAGGCTGGATACATCCCGCTACTTCACGTGCACGAGCACGCTCAAACGGTTACAAACGGTCAACGCACCCTCTTTACACGCCGCCACAAGATGCGCTACGCCACGCTACATCTGTAGCTAGCTACATCGCCGGGTGTGTCAAGTAGCCAGCTGTAGCTCATTTACACACCGCTATAACCAGCTACTATGGGCGGACCTGGTGCAGCAGGGCCAGCACATAGGCGTGCCACAATTGTGGAGTACGAGCCGTCCGTACGCTGATAGGACGAAGCAATAACATCCTGATTGGGCAGGCAACGCAGGAGGCTGAGTAATACAGCACGCTCGAGCGATTGTGTAGTGTGACTCGTCAGCTCCTTAAATATGCCTCCCTATGCAGCGACTACCAATCGTCATGCAGCAGCTTCCACCAATGATCGCACATGGGGCGCGGTAACACGGAGCCAGGGTCACGCCTTAGCTACATTGCAGCTACATCGCAGGCTGTCCCGAGTTCCCTTCCGTTGCCTCTTTACACGCCGATACAGCTCGCTACCATCGGCGATGTAGCCATCAGTTTTCGAGCAGAGCTAGGAAACAGATGTATCTGTTGCCGGCTGTAGCGTCACGTCTTCAGACGCCGCTACGACGGGCTACATTGGCGCTACAAGCTACATTTGTAGCCTGTAGCGGGATGTATCCAGCCTGCCGTCGCGGCGTGTAAAGGTACCATTAGTGAGCATCGCTCGTGGTATCCCCTGGATAGCGTCTATCCAGACAAACTTGCCTTCGTGGTTTTGTGCCGGTGGTGCCATTTCTTTGACCCTGCTCTCTTGTTTGCCTTAACAGCCTCATTATATTTCATAGGACACACCACTGGATAGGTGGTATGTGGATGATCAGTCCCGCCCAGCACATCTACCCATCTTGTGAATCTGGCCCTGAAAATATTCTTAAAACCTTGTGGAACTACAAGTCCCAAAGCAAACATTCCAAGTCCAGATTACAAAGGACCTTCCGCCTCTGTGATACATACTGGCCATTTACAACACCGCCGGTCACTACTTCACACTATTACCTTTGTTAATTTGTATTTTAGGTGCTTGTAGATTACTCCTTTCTCTAATTGTCTGCTTGGGAATCATATGTTATCACTTTCTTGCGTTTCCTTTTTATTTAAGTTTTTAGAAATCTGTGCATTAGTCCTTTCATTAAACCTCGGCTGCCTATAAAGCGGAGGCCATATAGCACAATAGCAATGTACATGGTTCAGCGCCACAGTTTTACTCACTTTTGATCTTCCGTTTGTCTTCTGGGCTGTGTTTCAGGGCACACGTGTTGGCCCACCTCTCAGCGTTCGCGGCAGCTTCTTCACTCCACTTCTTAACAAAATATGAAAAAGCCAAATACATCACCCAGTAATAAGTTTGATAACAAGTTTATAGATTAACATTTGCTCAATTTTTATAAAATAAAATGATTAATTAATGCAAGAAAAAAGATGCAAGTCAATCAAGTTGTCACTTCCGCTTCCATCACTCAGAAAGTATCATTAGCTATACATCACTATATGGATACTATAAACGCCATTGCTACTTATATCCTATCACTGGTTAAGATTTTTACATTTGGGAAACTATTATGGCCGCTTTACACGTCCCGATATCGTCGTCCAACAACGGTAAAAAGTCATGTGGTTCGTGCGTTGGCCCCGATATCGTTCGTGCATTGTGTGGTGTAAATGAGCAATGCAATGCAGGAACGATACCAAAACGATATCGGGGAAGAATTGTGCAGGCTCTCCAACTGCCCGATACTGGATTGACGTTGTGGCCGGATCGTGCTGTGTGACAGCCCAACACCGACTTGGAGAGCAACTTCCCCTATTCACTCCCATGTTAAATGGTCGTTCCCTGGGTCCCTCGTACAAGGGGGCGTAGACATCGCAGTTGTTTTGCCTGCCGATATCACACTGTGTAACATCTCCTATGCGATCTTGGACTAGTGCCAAAAAAGTGTGCGCTCCCATGCCGTTGTATCCAATATCGTAACGATATTGAGATGTGTAAAGCTGCCATTAAAGAAAATGTCAGGTTAGGCCCCAAGATGAAAATATGTTCCATGGCCATACACATGCACAGTCATTTCAGGGGAGAATGCATGTGTTCAGAATCGCGTAAAAACAATATATGATCCCTTCCCGAGAGACTGATGTCTCCTGGTATTGTGACCTTGATATTGGCGAGATCAGCCAAAAGTGTAATGTGTATGGGGGCCCCGACTCTCCCCGAAGTATGGTGTCTGGGGAGTGAAAATCATTCTGATTTATTAGATTTCCAATGGTTATTGCCAAGCGGACCATTCCTGTGTATTGGAGAGCCTGGGAAGATGGCTGCAGGCTGAAGAACCACTTGATTGACTCGCTAATATGTCGACAGCCAGGAAGAAACTTTTTGGGCATTTTGAATCTTCTCTCCCCCAATGTGTCGAAAGGAGATGCCTATGCCTGATTTCCATAAACCAATATGCGTCTGTAAACTAAGCCAGCACCTTAACTTCTCTCTTGAACTGAGATATCCAAAAATGATTTAAAGGGAATCTGTCACCAGGCTTTTGCCATGTAATCTGAGATCAGCATGGTGTAGAGGATGAGACTCTGATATCAGGGCTGCGTGTTGCAGTTTTAATATAATCAGTGTTTTATCAGAAGGAGCGAATCACTACAGGACTAGGTGTCTCTTGCCTCCTAGTCCTCCTGCTCTGCAGAACCCTGCTCCCACCACTAATAAGCAGCTGTCTGGCAATGCATAGTGTGCACCAGCAGTTCCCAAACTCCAGTCCTCACGGCCCCGAACATATCATGTTTTCATGATTTCCTTAGTATTGCACAGGTGATGGCATCGTGATCAAGGAATTACCTGTGCAATACTAAGGATATCCTAAAAACATGATCTGTTGGGGGCCATGAGGACTGGAGTTTGGGAACCAGTGGTGTACACTGTTAGCTGTTGATCAGTGCTTTGGGTGGCGGTCTATGGCTTTCAGCATTATAAGCACTGCTAGATCTGCAGCATCTAAATATGTGATTGTATCAAAATGACAATTTGCAGACACATCACTGGAATCAAGGACTCAGCATCTACTTTATGCTGCTCTCAGACTAAATAACGAAAACCTGATGAAAGATTCCCTTTCAGTAAAGATGACCAGTTTTGTTAAAAAAACATGGTTTTAGTAATACTCTGTTGGGAGATGTTTATGATCTATGTGTCTATGTGGTTGTGGATCATTGGGAATGATTTTCTTTCATGTTATATAGAGAAGGAGAATTAATTCATAGGACTCGGGTCCATCAGTGTAGTCCTTTATCTATGACCGCTGGATGTCCCGTGGGGCTGTGGCCTCTCGATCCCCTTGCCTCTTTGCATTCTTGGCATTTCTTTTTACTAGAGTATACTACCACAATATTTTTTGTGTTGATGATGTTGCGGCTAATCAAAGAAAAGAGGGGAAATGTTTGGGGGTTAGGAAACTTCCAGGGGCGGAACTACCGTGGTGCAGCTGGTTCAGCTGCACCAGAGCCCCGACCGGCTAGGGGGCCCCTTCAAGCCTGCAGGGGGCCCCCCCAGCCGACCCTCGTAAGCCTCTGTCAGAGGAGAGGAGGGTCATGCAAGGGAAGCAGAAAGCTTCCTGCTTCCCTTGCCTGATCCCGCCCCTCCTCTCCTCTGCCCCTCCGACTCCCAGGAGTGCACTCGGCGCGGCTCAGCAGGTAGAAGAGCCGCCACAAACACCTCACCGACGGCCGCCAGCACCACCCCGCCCCCCCTTCCCTCGCCGATGGCCACCAGCACACCCCTCCCCCTCCGCTCCTCACCATGGCTGCAGGGCCCCCTGGGGTCAAGGTCCGCCATTGGAAACTTCTTATACTCCCAACTAGGGGTCAAACATTTTTGACCTTCCTGATGGACCAGAGTCCTTCAAATTGATTCTTCCATCCTTAATATTATCAAATTCTATTGAATTTGTACCAAACTTTTCTGAAAGATTAAAAGAGGTCATTGGTATGAATTTTCCCTCTATGACTGTAGAGTAGACCAATACAGTATAGAGAGAAAAAGGGAAAAAGGAGGCTGGCGGCACATTGCCAAGTTCATTTTAAGTCAAGTTAAAAACAGACTAAGTTTTAGTTACATAACATTGGAAAACATTGATTGTTAAAACTTGTCCAAAGATACAGTAAAGTAAAAAGATGAAGGATCCGACATTGAACGAGGACAAAACCGATGCCGCCTTCCTACGTGATCATTCAATGTAGGGTCATTCCATGTCAAGTGATCCAAAAATGAATATTTTTTTTCCCTGACGTCCTCAGATTTTTTAAATTTTTTTTCTATATGAAGAACAACTTTATCTAATTACAAAAAAAAAGTTTTGAATTTTTTCTTTGTCAGTTAATTTTTTACAGATTTTTAAAGTTTTAAAAAAGTGCGAATTTTGGCCTCGTATGGCTTTACATTTTCTATCATATCTCGGGCTAGAAATAAGATAGAGAAACAAAATAAACACCAATCTACTCAGAACTGTCCAGGCTTTCATCAGATATGTCACAAGAGGATCTTTGTTAATATTTTACCCATGTGATCGCAAGCGCAAAACTTTAAAACGCATTTCCGAAAAATCAGCGCGCTTTAAATATTTCAAAAACTGCCCATGTGTCTGCTTTGCTCTTAGCCACATCTGTACCAAATTTCAAGTTGGGATCGCAATGGGATCATATTTTAACATATTTTACTAGTAATAGCTTCAATGGGTCATTCCATATCAAGTGATCTAAATATGAATTTTTTTTTTTACCTGACGTCTTTAGATTTTTTTTTTTTTTCCTTTATGAAGTACTACTTTAGTTAATTACAAATTAAAAGTTTAGAATTTTTTTCTTCATCAGTTAATTTTTTACAGATTTTTAAAGTTTAAAAAAAGGGTGAATTTTGGCCTGGTACGACTTTACATTTTTTTTATCTCAGGCTAGAAATAAGATAATGAAGTGGGAGAGGCATCATTTTACTCAGAACGGTAACAGCTTTCATTTGAGATGTTACAAGACTATGTTTCTTTATATCAAATTCAAACTATTGACGGGCAATTGTGAAAAAATGACTGATTGTGTTCTTGGTGATTTTTGAATTGACACTATAATAGTTAAATATTTTGCACTTAGGTCCAATGAATGCGCCAATGGGGTCAAGCTGGGACAGAGTCATCACAAATTAGCCTTATTTGCAGATGACCTGCTACTTTACATCTCCCAGCCCCTGGTCTCCATCCCTTCGGTCTTAATGGAGTTTGAACGGTTCGGACAATTGAGCAACTTTAAAGTGAATTGCTCCAAAACCGAGGCACTCAATATTTCTTTGCCTGGAGAATTGGTTTCTCATCTATCTAAACAGTTCCCATTTAAATGGAAAGTAGAAGCCATTAAGTACTTGGGAGTCCTTATACCAAAAGATCTTAAACAAATATTCAATTTAAATTATCAACCCCTTTTGACTAACGCGGAATCGGCATTTACCTCCTATAGACAATTAAAGCTATCCTGGTTCGGGAGAATAAACGTAGTCAAGATGGATGTCTTGCCCCGACTCTTATATACTTTTCAGACAGTTCCTGTTCTATTGGATAGAGGCTTCCTCTCCAAAATGCAATCTATGATCCTTAGATTTGTCTGGGGGGGCAAGAGGTCCAGATTGCGAATGAATATCCTATCCTTGCCCAAGACCAGAGGAGGGGTTAGACTACCCAACATACGAGCGTACTTTGTGGCTTCCTCTCTTGTTAGAGCTCTAGATTGGCATTATCATGCGTCCTCCAAGAAATGGGTAGGGGTGGAGCAAGAGGGTTTGGGGATTCCGCTGAAACACCTGCTTTGGATTTCCCCTAAAGAGTCCACAGACCTAGTACCTTTGACAGACATGACCAGAAACACCTTGAAGGTATGGCACCTAGTGACGAAAACCCTCCGCTTAAACGACAGACTTAGCCCTTTGACTCCCCTTTTTTCCAACCCATCTTTCCCACCCAGATTTGACAGGCAGAGATTTTTATGTTGGCGGATTGTGGATGACACCCGAGTAGGACAGACTCTGTCCAGTGGTGGTTTGCCCCCGATGGCAGAGCTACAACTCAAAGAACCTACGAGACCTCTTAAGTGATTCGAATTTCTCCAATACAGAGCATACTTATATTCAGCTGACCACTCTTGCAGGGTAAGATTGACGCCCAACGTATTGGAGAGGTTATTCCAACTGGAGGCTCCACCGAGGCGCAAAATATCAGTTCTATACCAGGCCTTAGGGTCCATGAGAGAGCAGGGCACCCTTTACTTCCAACGTGCTTGGGAGAGGGAATTGGGGTGTAGCATTTCAGAAGCTAATTGGCAGAAATGCTTTATATTTACTCACTCACTAGCTAGCGCTTGTTCTGCACAAGAAAAAAGCTATAAGCTGCCTACTAGATGGTACTTGTGTCCGACGACACTCCGGAACATGTTCCCTGGAACCCCTGATACCTGCTGGCGCTGTGGGGAAGAGAAGGGTACAATGATACACATTTGGTGGAGTTGTGGGGAAATCCGGCGGTTCTGGTCTGAGGTTTTCAATGCATACGCCCGGATAACAGGTAAACAAGCCGAATGCTGCCCAGAATCGGCAATGTTATCCATTTTTCCAGGTCCTATTGGGCTACAGAAGAGGGATATTCTCCGCTTTTGCATCTCGGCTGCTCGTGCTGTGATCCCGAGGTTCTGGAAATCAAGCCGGGCTCCATCTCTACCTGATTGGTTCAAAGAATTGATGGACATATATCGAATGGAGGAGCTCGCAGCTGATGCGTCGGGATCTCGGAACAAATTCTTAGGGATTTGGGTTGAATGGATTCTTTTTCATGACTCTGCAGAATTTAGGAGTATCTTTTCCAGCACAGATAATATGGCTCGACCTCTGGCTGATGGGGAGCCAGTGGGATGAGTACCCTTTCTCCTTCCCATACCTCACCCGTCCCCCCCCCTCCTTTTTTTCTTTTTTTCTTACGTGGCTTTTCTTTCCCAGTATAACTTTTTCTAATGGTTTTTGTTTCTCTTCTCTCTCTCTTCTTTTCTATCTCTCTTTTCTTCCCATCTGATACATTCAGTCTAGGTATTTCCTTTCTACACCTATACCTTCAACTTGAAATTTGGTACAGATGTGGCTAAGAGCATAAAAGACACATGGGCAGTTTTGGAAAATTTTTATTAAAACGTTTTTTTCGGAAATGTGTTTCAAAATGTTGCATTTGCATTCGCATGGGTAAAAAATTAAAATTAACAAATATACTCTTGTGACATATCTGGTGAAAGCCTGGACAGTTCTGAGTAGAATGGTGTTTATTTTGTTTCTCTATCTTATTTCTAGCCCGAGATAAAAAAATGTAAAGTCATACCAGGCCAAAATTCACCCTTTTTTTAAACTTTAAAAATCTGTAAAAAATTAACTGATGAAGAAAAAAATTCCAAACTTTTTATTTGTAATTAACTAAAGTAGTACTTCATAAAGGAAAAAAAAAAAAAATCTAAAGACGTCAGGTAAAAAAAAATATTCATATTTAGATCACTTGATATGGAATGACCCATTGACGCTATTAATAGTAAAATATGTTAAAATATGATCCCATTGCGATCCCAACTTGAAATTTGGTACAGATGTGGCTAAGAGCAAAGCAGACACATGGGCAGTTTTTGAAATATTTAAAGCGCGCCGATTTTTCGGAAATACGTTTTAAAGTTTTGCGCTTGCGATCACATAGGTAAAATATTAACAAAGATCCTCTTGTGACATATCTGATGAAAGCCTGGACAGTTCTGAGTAGATTGGTGTTTATTTTGTCTCTCTATCTTATTCCTAGCCTGAGTTATGAGGAGAAACATAAAGGCAGGCAACAGCGAAATTCACACTTTTTCCGAACTTTGAAAATCATTTTAAAAAAAAATAAATTTTTTAAAAATGTTTTCTCTTCATATTTTGCATTGTCTGACATGCTATTATCAAATAACAAAATCTCAAAAGAATTAAAAATATAGAGGTAATAATCATTGGTTCACTTGACATGGAATGACCCTGTAGATGACACCACTTACCACTTCTAACATGTTGCTTGCCGGTGGCTGGACTCTACTTCTGAGTTCATTCATTAAGTCAACAATCTGTTTCTGTACTTCAGGATTTTTGGTTAATAGACGAGCCAATGGATCGGAAGCCTAAAAGAAGAAGAAGAGCCGAAAGATAAGGTATTTCCAGAGCACAATTATAAGAATAAGGCAGGAACATGAGGATGGAAACCCAACACCAAGAGTCTACGTAGAGACATTCTCGGCACAGTTCTTGTGTGATCTCTTCTAGGTGTTAACTTGCTCATCCTACAGTTTGATGTCTTCTTAGAAAGCCACGTGTTAGTGCTGGATCATACAATGAAAGTTGTAATTACTATGTGACGTGTTGTAAATCGTTGTACAATTGATGCCTGAGGATTACGAGGATTGACGCCATGTGTCATCATCTCGTGCCGAACTCTGTAAACTTCACACCAAAATGAGAATAAAAACTACCACCATCCAGAGCAACTAAAAAGTGATGTGATATCTAAATAAAGGTTCGTAAAGCTGAATTATGAAGTCCTTCAATTTCCTTATCCCTCTCTCCTGTCCCCGGTGCTCCATCAGACCTCACTATACATAATTTATTCGCCTCTATCCCTCTCTGAGGGCATTTGCAGTAGGAGCAGCCACGAGGATCGGAGATCTACGCTTGCTTACGTGAGGACCTGTGGTGATCTCAGTTCCTATCACGTGACCACCCAGTAGAAGCGGTCCACGTGGACCAGCGGCTCCTGGTGACTGTCAGCTTGCTTTCTATGCCTAGGCTCTCTCCGGTGTTGAACAGGGGTGCACAACCTAGCAAGGTTAGTGGGCATTATTACCAAATTTAAGGTGCCGCTGGACCACTAGGTTTCACCCAGAAGCACCCCCTTCTGATCAGAGTCTGACTAGCATAACCGGACCATTTTTTTCGGATGTTACCTCAGTTTAAGGCGAACTGTTTAATCAATCAAGCAGTGCCCAATGGCACAGGGCACAAGGTAAAATCACAACTCACACCCTGAAATATAATCTTCAGAGCTATATTTTTCTTCTAAGAAGCTCATAATCAGCTACTACTTTTTGAAGGGGTTTCCACAACTTTGATATAAATGACAAATATTTGGGGGGCTCAGACACCTTGCAGCCCATGCAATCGGTTGGTATGTGCAGTGTCGCTGATAGAATAGAAACTTTATGTAGAACCCCCCATGCCCGCATTGTCAAAAATTGCAGTTCAATTCTTACAGTGGCGCCCTGGTAAATAAGAGCCCCTGTGCAAGAACAGTATATGAGGACCCTTTGCTGTCCAATAGCTCATCAAAATGCAGAAGTTGACCTGCTTTGGAGGAGGTAAAGGGTCCCCTTACCCCTTGGACCCCTGTGTGGCTGCACAGTTTGAACCAACAATATTTCCACCCCTGCAGTGGTGTAACTTGAAACACATGGGCCCCAATGCAAAAACTGCAATGGGGCCCCCAATTTCTGAAAATCTCTAATAGCATTTGTGTTTTTCTATAGGCTAAAAAGACTTTTGGGGCCCCCTAGGCTCCAGGGCCAGGTTGTGAATGCAATCCCTGCACCTATTATAGTTACACCCCTGCTTATTCATATAGTGATGTCTGGTGTTTATTTTGGTCTTTTTGTCATCTGGTCTAAGAGAGATTGTTACCACTAATACAAACTTGCAGTTTAAAATTCTGCTTTAAATCGAACACATCCAAAAACATCCCTACAAATATATCCATACCTGAATGTGGACCACATGGGCCATGAGCAAGGCTGAGAAGCAAAGGGTAAAAATCCACATTTTTCTTCCTGCAAAAGACATTTCAGTTTATTAAATATCATTTATTTTCACGGGCGTGGTGCAGTTTCATCAGCAGGTATAAAGTAATATACTGTGCCTATTTAAATCAATCCAATGTATATAGGGTACAGGATAGGACAGATCCTCCATAAGGTACCGTTACACTGTACGACTTTGGAGCGATGGTGGCAACGATCTCGTGGGCGCGCAGTCGTTTCCGACATCATTTTGACATCGTTGGTGAGATGTCACGTCTAGATATCGTGGACGACTCGCCAATGATGTAGTGAGCAGGTATCATTTGCACAACTCAGCGAACGATCCCTGCTCATTGCTGTGAATGGGCGAAGTCGTCAACGACATCGTTATCGCGGTGTCACACACAACAATATAGCAGGTTGGCTGATCGAGGATCGTGTGATTTAAGAACATGTCACCGATCCAACGACTTATCGTAGTCGTATCTCGGTGTTACAAGCAACGACGTCCTAATGATGTCGCTTGAACGACTCCAAACCCGTGACAGTTAAGCGATATCGTTAACGATGACGTGCCGTGTAATGGGGCCTATAGACAGAGCCTCTTTGTTTCTGTTCTGTTTCTACCCAAAGGACCCTAAATATAGGACCCCTCAGTTATCTCATATGTCTCTCATAGTGCATATGAACATGGGTTTTGTAAACCGGTAATTCATAGTATTTAAAATTGCTTGGTGTTTTATTATTAGATATAGATTGTAATATGGTCACTGGTGAAGTCCTGGTGTCATGATTAATGGATTGAATAATGATGAGGGTATCAGAAAACATTATGGTGAGGTGGGTGGAGTGATTCAGGGGAGCTAGTGTTTACTTACACACTCAGTAAGGAAGGGGTGGGGCACTCCCTATCTTGCTTAACAAGAGACTAAATAGATACTTACAGCTGAGCCAAGGCACAAAGTGAACAGGTCTGTAAGATTCGTGTTCACATCACCGAAAGACTAAATCACAGAAAAACAGTATAACAACGTTAGATAATACTCTGCTATAAAAATAAAAGTACCTTTCCTTACGGAACCAAGCACATAAAGAGCTGTGCCCATCATGGGACCTTGACCCTTCTGCACCCTGAATCCATTGACATTTTTCATATACAGGATCAGGTTTTAAATATGGAAGGTTAGGGACCGTTCTGATATGGGTCACCTTGACGGCGGTAGAACGGCTTTGTATACATTTTTTGCAAAAAACGTATTAACTAAGGACCCTTTATTAACACTGTTCTAACTAGCAGTTGCTAGAGTATTTTTAGACGTTGTTATACTGTTTTTCTGTGATGTATTACTCTAACTAGCTCACTCCGCAGCTGAGTGAGCACAATCCTTACATCATATATTTATTAAACCCCAAATTTTTATTTCACAACAAAAGAAAAGAAAAATCCTTACATTCACCGTCCAATTTTATGGACTTAACGTTCTAACCCTCCTCTGACAGCTGCATTTAAGTTTCAGAACAGATGGAAAGCAGCTGCTTGACAACCATTAGTAAAAGTGACTAACGGCTGAGGTCGGCAGCTTAACTATAAACTATAGATATAGAAATAATTTCCAAATTCTATTAGTCCAAGCGGAGGACACCTTTGAAGGGCCCAGAAATAGAGAGATCATAGATTTGATGGGCACAATGTAGTACCTTACTCCACCTGTGGAGGAGCTGCAGGAGAATTGAACCCTCATAGAATCCTCTATAATCAGCTTTACTTCTCATAAAAAGGGATTTCTCTAAGTAAACAATGCTTTTTCTAAAGTTTTTATAAGCTTACAATGTTACTTTATTTACAAACACAATATGTCAGAGACTACTAGGCTATGTGCACACTGTGCTTATTTTTTGCGCTGTTTGTCAGCTACACACACAGCTGTCTGTATACAAAAAGTGGCACAAAACTATTGCGTTTGTGCTGTGTTTGTGCACAAACGCAACACAAGGGAACACACAAAGGCAGACCAGACACACACAGACACACACACACAAAGATAGACACACACAGAAAAACAGACACACACACAGAAAGACAGACACACACACACAAAGACAGACACACACACACAAAGACAGACACACACACAAAGACTCACACATACACACAAAGCCAGACACACACACACAAAAAAAGACAAAGACAGACACATACACACAAAGCCAGACACCCATACACAAAGACAGACTCACATACACACAAAGCCAGACACACACACAACAAGATGCAGGGAAGGAAAGGTGTATCACAGTCCGCGCTGCCAGGTCCACTCACTCCAAAGGAACACACGAGTAGGTGATGTTCAAACAGATCTCCTTTATTACCTCCGACGCGTTTCGGTGCCCTCCTGGCACGTTTCTCAGGGATGATCCCTGAGGAAGGTGCCAGGAGGGCACCGAAACGCGTCAGAGGTAATAAAGGAGATCTGTTTGAACATCACCTACTCGTGTGTTCCTTTGGAGTGAGTGGACCTGGCAGCGCGGACTGTGATACACCTTTCCTTCCCTGCATCTTGTTGTGTCTCCACGTGTGAGTGGTCGGTGGAAGTCCAGCAGCAGCCATCTGGAAATCATTACCTTACGCCTTCAAACCAGTTGTGGGTCTCACAACTCAACTGATATAGGTGAGTGAATTCCTTACAGACACTTTGGAAAAAGCTGGCACCAGACAACTCCAATTTTCAAATTTTATTGGTCAAGGTGTTCAGTCATTAAAATCAGCGACCTAAGGGAGCAAGTCCCGCTGGACTTGCTCCCTTAGGTCGCTGATTTTAATGACTGAACACCTTGACCAATAAAATTTGAAAATTGGAGTTGTCTGGTGCCGGCTTTTTCCAAAGTGTCTCTGAAGTCTGGATTGGCGAGAAATCCTTGCCTGGCACCAACGGCCTACAAGCATTCGGTGAGCACCATCCATTCCCCTTCCCTCTACTACAGTTTGAATTCCTTACACACCACCTTAATATTCAGTGTCATAGTGATAGGGCACTATTGCACCTCTTGTTCCCCCTCCTTTTCTTTTATTGAGACACACACACAGACACACACACACAAAGATAGACACACACTCAAAGACAGATGCACACACAGACACAAAGACAGACTCACATACACACAAAGCCAGACACACACACAGACACACACACACACAAAGACAGACACACACTCAAAGACAGAAACACGCACACACACAAAGACAGACACACACACAAAGACAGACACACACACAAAGACAGACACACACACACACACAAAGACAGACACAAAGACACACACACACACAAAGACAGACACACACACAGACAGACACAAAGACACACACACACACAAAGACAGACACACACACAGACAGACACAAAGACAGACACATACACAAAGACAAACATGCACACACATACAGACAGACACACAGACACTTTCCCATCCTCCCCTGTGAGCTCGCAGTGATTCAGGGTGATTCTTCCTTCCTGCACCAGCAAAAGCAGTTTTTATCGATCTTCCAGATCCTGCACACCATGTAACAGCCTGAGTCACATGGTGCAAAGGTCCTGGAAGATCGAAAACCACAGCTCCCCACCGATGCATGGAGGAACAATCGCCGGGGAGGGTGAGTATTGCACCATTTTTGTTTTTTAAATCATTGTAAAAAAAAGCATCACAAACGCATTGTGGGAATACCCATCCGCTTGTGTTGCTTTCATTGGAGGGTTAGAATGGAGGCTATGGGGAAAAAGCAGCCCAAAATCAGGTAGATTAACGGCAGGGACATTTAACCAATGCGCATGTGGGCACAGCTAATGGAAAATCACATTGACTTTCATGGTGCTGCGATTTTGGAGCAGAAATGCAGCAACAAAAAAAATGCAGCACAAACGCACAGTGGGCACAGAGCCTAAAACATTGTATTCTTTAATGCATAATGTTTTACTAAATAACAAACAAAGATACAGGAGCAACTTAATGAATTAGAATATCATCAACAAGTTAATTTATTTCAGTAATTTAATACATAAAGTGACACACATATATTATATAGAGTCATTACACACAGAGGGATCTATTTCATGTGTTTATTTATGTGCATGTTGATGATTATGGCTTACAGCCAATGAAAACTAAAAGGTCATTATCTCAGAAAATTAAAGTAGGGAGGATGACGGGTTAACAACCGCGCTGCTGTATTCCACCAGGCATCAAAGGGGTGAATATAATATTGGTTTATTAGTCAATGTGTTTCAGGGCTCCCAGAAACATGGCAATATGATATTAATTTATCCTGAGGAAGGGGCCAGGGAGCCCTGAAATGCGTTGACTAATAAATCAATATTCTATTCATCCTTTGATGTCTGGTGGAATACGGCAGCGCGGTGTTTAACCCTTCATCCTCCCTACTCTATATGCACTACACTGGGGACTGCAGCAGCCGTGATCTGCTTTTATAGTGGTTGTGACTCTCACAACCACACAAGGTGAAGCCTCTGATACCTATTTAGGTCATATTTTATCTCTCAGACCCTTCATCCTCCCTACTTTAATTTTCTGAGATAATGACCTTTGGGTTTTCATTAATCATCAACATTAAAAGAAATAAACACATGAAATAGATCCCTCTGTGTGTAATGACTCTAAATAATATATGTGTTTCACTTTATGTATTGAATTACTGAAAATTAATGAACTTTCTGATGATATTCTAAGTCATTGAGATGCACCTCTATGTCCAAATGAAGGTAATATAATAATATTTATATAGCAGTATTAATTCCATAGCACTTTGCATACATTTGCAACACTGTCCCCATTGGAGCTTTCAATCTAAGCATCTTATCTATATGTCTTTGAAATGTGGGAAGAAACCGGAGTGCCTGGAGGAAACCCATGCAAACACAGGGAGAGCATACAAAACTCTTGCAGATGTTGTCCTTGGTGGGACTTGAACCCAGGACCCCAGTGGTGCAAGACTGCAGTGCTAACCACTGAGCCACTGTACTGACAGGTACATAAAGGATGCAATGATACATAATGGAAAAGAAATAAAGCAAAGATAGTAATGTGACATAATAAAAAATATAGTAAATATGAGGTTATGTAAGACATTAGCACTGACTTCCCTTCAGTCGGTGCTCCTTACCTTTCCCGGTCTCGTGACGGTTTCTCTGCACACCTTGTGTCTTGGATTTTGGTGATGAGAGAGATGTGAGGTCACCGGCTCCGGGCGTCTCTTTATAAGGCAATTATTCTTCCTGTGATTTGTCACAAACGGATGAAGCAACGAGACAATAATGACAGAGGTTACACAAGCGTTGAGCAAATATGCCAATAAGATCGCACGAGAGTGACATTACAATTTCCTTATTGTTGATTGTCCGTAGATGAAATACTTCCTACGTTCAGAGAAATGGAAACACTTTGTTTATGGCAACAATAATAGAAATAAAGGAGAATAAAAAAGGATGTTCCTGAATAAACAGCCTAACCGTACCTGGGCTCCGAGCCATGCCATGAGCCAAAAAATAAATATTACTAGATAATAAGATTGTGGCAACTAATGCTCTGAGATTGAAGTCAGTAAAGGACAATCCTAAAATTTGCCTGGGGAGAAGATTAAACTAATTACGTTACTTGGTTTAAAAACAAGTAATAAAAGTTGCCCTTATTCTGGGTTACCTCTTAATAAGAGCAGAGAATGTGTGGGCTCTGCCCTCTTTTTAATTGCCAGCCAAGGTAAAACTAGGCAGCTGAGGGCTGATATTCTCAGCGGGGTGAGGGCCTATTGTCTTAGGGCCCCCCACGCTAAAGAATAGCAGCCCACAGCCGCAACTGAAAATGGCACATTCAATGTAGCGCCATTTCCAGGCGCTTTACCAGGCTCTTCCAGCTGCCCCGGTGGCGGAGGCACGCTGGGTAATAAGGGGTTAAGACCAGCTTTGTATTGCCAGCTGATATTATGGCCTGAGATTCTCAATGTCTTTATTTCAATGTTCTTTTTATTGGGATACATAATAATAACAAAAATAGTGAATACTTAACAGCTGAAAATACAGCTATGAAATTGTAGATTGATGATCATTAATAACATAACAAATTATGGTATCTGTAATGGTTCCCTGAAAGAGTCTGATTACTAGCAAAGATCCAGAGGTGGATGATTATTAAACAGGTGCATGAACGTGTGAACAATGTCAGCACACCAACTGTCCCAGTTATGTCGAAAAGGCATTGGATCTCTGGGTCGAACATAGGGAATCAGTGATTAAAGCAATAAAACATTTCTTAAGTAGATGTGGTCTGGGGAACTAGCTATTTTCCTCATGGAGAGGAATCTGCCTGCCAGCAAAAGGAGACAGATAAGCTGATAAGGAGACTTATACCGGAAATGCTTCTCTGGGAAATATGTAAATTGTCACTTCATTGAGGAATTGGACAAACTCTAGCGCCACCTTTAGGTAATTAAGTAGATATGAACATTTATAAATATAGGGAAAGGGTGAAGAGGGGGAGGAAAAGAGGTATAGGAGAAAGAAGGGGGAGGAGTGACGGGGTAGAATAGTCTGGGGGGGGGCACCATGGAAACGTATTGATAGGATCATTAGTAAGGTATATTTGAGTAAACATGACATAGGAAGCTCATATAGTTGAACTAGTCATCAAGGTGAGTTTCCTCCTATTGTATAAAGGTAGCTGTTGTAAACCAGGGGTAGATCTATAGAATTGCCATGAAGACCTGTCTTTTCAAACCAGGGGAGGGTTCCCTGTGAGATAGCTTCGATTTCAGCCGTATGGTACAACAGATCTATCTCCCTGAGAGTTTGGCTTAAGGTAGGGAGTTGGGTGCATTCCAGTGCTGAGAAATCAATATTTTACCGCAGCTATGATATAATTAGCTAGTTTGGACGATGAGACGTTTTTAGGCCTTATCGGTAAATTGAGAAGTGCATTATGTGGCAATAAAGCAATGTCCTAACTTCTCAATGGATTGTAGTGATATTTTGCAAGTACTGTATAATTTTCGGGCAAAACCACCAAATGTGGTGATATGTGCCTGGTTCGATTTCACATCTCCAGCATAAATCGGGACTGGAGGAGTGCCGTTTGTTTAATTGTGCTGGTGTGCGGTACAAACGAGTCACTACTTTGTAAGAGTTCTCCTGGACTCGTACGCACTCTCTTAATTCAGCCTTTATCAAAAATTAAATAGTTATAGGTTTTGGATAATAGCTTGGTTGGATGGTGTTGTGCGCATAGTTCTTCAAATCGTGTAAGAGGGTGTAATAAGTTGGAATGTTTGATATGTTTGTGTATTAAATCTCGCATCTTTGTATTGCAAGAACGATATGTTGGGCATTAGTTCATCAGATTGTAGTTCTTCAAGTGAGAGAAGGGAGCGGTCTGAAAATAGTCGATCTATCGGGATAGGAGCGGCAAGGGAGGATGTGGAGGTGGCACGTAACTCGTGAGATACTTTTTAGCAGACCGGGCCTATCAGGTCTTGCAAGGTCAAGAGTGGGGATAATGGCGGAATTGCGGATGGGCTTTCTTTTTGCCAGGCCTTGAGGACTGCCTGAGTAAGTTTATTAAGTGAGGTTCTGCATTTATCTTTAATATCAGGCGTTAGGGCCAAGGCTCTCAATGAAGTCCCTGTCAATTGCTCCTCTATTAGTGACCAATGTATTTCTGGGGTGCTCCTTATCCAGTCAATCATGCTGCCTCGTAGTACTTAAATATATTCAATGTTCCCATGCCTCCTTGGCCTTTGGGAGAGCCAGCGTGGAGAAGACAATACAAGGTTTCTTATTTTGCCAAATGAAGTTGAAAATAAAGAAGTGAATTTTAGATAAATACTGTAGCTAATAGATATATGGATAGGGAGCATATGGAATAAATATATGAACTTTGGAAGAATGAAGCGTTTTATTAAATTTTATCTACTGACCCAAGATAAGAAGGGCGCTTTCCAGGCCTGGACCATTTTGTTGGCTTTTTCCAGTAATGGTAAAACATTAAGGTCGGAGATGGTCTTTAAATAATGTCCCTATGTTAATACCTAAATATGTGATGTCTTTAAGGGGTCATTTAAAAGGGTAGAATGATTTAAATTTTTCTAATGTGCTTTTGGGGATATTTAAACTAAGGGCTTCAGACTTTGTGGGATTGATTTTGAAGTTATAAAGAGCACCATAGGTCTCCAGAATACGGATGAGTGCAGGGATGCCCTTGTGAGGTTCTGAAAGTATCACCAGAAGATCGTCTACGAAGGCAGCAAACTTATGGTGACATTTCCCCAAATGTATCCCCTTTATGTCGTTGTCTTGCTGAATGCTCTTCAAAAGGGGTTCCATGACAAGGACAAGTAAGAGAGGTGACAGAGGGCATCCCTGTCTCGTACCGTTTTTTATCATAAAGGGATCTGAGAGTTGGTTGTTGGAGATCCTCAATGTCAGGCCAAGTTAGACCCGGTCATTAAGAATCTCAAATAGTAAAAAAGACATAACACAGGGAAAAATTGTGAGGGTTTACCAATAGTGTCAGAGAAGGGCAGGAGCCACCGGGAACCTCATCTCTCAGAGTAGGCTGTCAGGCAGCTCGGTCAATGGTGCGTTTTACAGTAATATTTTTCTTTGACATGCTGCAGTGTAAAATCACATAGCCAGTGGCTTATGCATAATACCTTGGGATTTTTTTTAAAATTATCCTTGATTTATATCTGATGATATAGGCCAAATTAAAGTCTTTTCTAGTAGAAAGAGATTGCTGTTTGCCCTAAAAAGATGTGTACATATCTGTGAGGTCCTTATCTCTATGACTTAATTGTAAGCTGTGACGTCCTCTCACTTTTCCAGATTCACCACAAATTGGCTGCTGTATTTTCTGCTTGTGCTTTTATACTTGAATCAGGTTATGACGGCATCACCACTTTAAGCGTAGGCACCTACGCTTAAAGTGGTGATGCCGTCATAACCTGATTCATATATTGCTTATTTTTGACTGAGCTCCACTATATTATTTTCCCTTCCCCCTTTCCTTAGTTTGGTGTCCACACATGGACAACACTGTCAGAGCCCTACACACACCTTTTCATCATTCCAATTAAATCTTTGGCATATAAACCTATTCACACTCACAATTCACTAGGGCATAGTGTTAGGACTTGGCAGTGGAGAGCTCCTTGTAAGTGGATGCCAAGCTTAACCGCTAGTGGCCATTAACGGGAACTAAGATCTCCATTTTTACCTTAGAGCAGTTACTGCAATTCATATATTCACTTGATCCTCATGTTTCCAGTGCCACTCATTATTTCATTTATTTCATTTATCATATATAGTAGTGTCGCGGCAGATGACCGTAATTGTATGTGCTTTTATACTGGCTATGATAGTCATAGCTGCATCTAAGGTCATGTAGGTCTTCTCTGGCTGATGTAATTTTTTTAAGTTGAGTGAATGACAGGCCTTTCATGTGGGTCTTGGGAGGTAATGCTTCTCTCTGTCAAGGCCACAAACTGTTGTATGAAATCTTATCTCTGTGACTGCCACCTTCTATAGATAGATGGGGATCTCTAAAAGCTAAATCACTACCGAAAATTAGGTGTTCACCAACGAAGGTATTTTTTGTTGGAGACTTGGGTTTAATGTATATCTTTAGTGATAATTGCAATGTTAGCTAAAGGATTGGACATTGACTAAAGCCCCCTTACACATAGTGAGATCGCTAGTGAGATCGCTGTTGCGTCATAGGTTTTGTGACGTAACAGCGATCTCGCTATGTTTGAAACGTAGCAGCGACCAGGCCCATACTGTGACATCGCCGATCGTGTCGAAATGGCCTGCACAATTTTTTGATCGTCAGGTTTCCGCTGGCCAGCATGCATTGGTATGTTTGACGCCTTAACAACGACCTCATTGGCGACTCAGAACTCAGCCACGTAGGTCTGAGTCATCGGACTAGCTGCGGTGTGACAGGGTCCCAATGACCGCAGAGGTCGTTATATGGGTCGCCGTATCGTTGCTGTGTTGTTGAGTAGATCTGACTGTTTGACATCTCACCAGCGACCACGTAGCGACGTTCCAGTGATCCTTACCAGGTCGTATCGTTGTCGGGATCGCTGGAACG
This sequence comes from Allobates femoralis, assembly GCA_033576535.1. Taxonomy (NCBI): domain Eukaryota; kingdom Metazoa; phylum Chordata; class Amphibia; order Anura; family Aromobatidae; genus Allobates; species Allobates femoralis. The sequence goes on from JARQOC010000001.1 coordinate 13,850,281, forward strand.
TCACCAAGTGTGATGGTACCCTTACAGTGCAGTTGGCTTTCTTTAGTCTATAGGGGAGTTCATTTGCATTAGCTCACAAAACCCATTTCCTTATACCAACTCATGGTTTCCACAGTGTGAACTATTATTATTCCATTATACTCTCAGTAGGAGAAACAAAATAATAATCTTGTAGTTGTGATACCTTTTAATGTCTACTGTAACATAAATAAACCAATTGATGTTACAAGATGAGCTTTCGAGAATTCTAATGTCTCTTCATCAGGCATGGTATGACAAATTTAAAATTTAAAATAATACAATTTTAAATATTTTGTCATACCATGCCTGATGAAGAGGCATGAGAAGTCTCGAAAGCTCACCTTGTAACATCAATTAGTTTATTTTTATTAGCCATTAAAATGTATCACTATTGGCCACTTTACACGCGGCTCCATTTCTAGCTTATCCACAGGTAACTTACTGGCTGCAGTGAAATCATGGAGACATGGTTCTATCTTGTTGCTGTGTAAAAATGGAATAATGTCTCCATGATTTCACTGCAGCCAGTAAGTTACCTGTGGATAAGCTAGAAATGTAGCCGCGTGTAAAGTGGCCATATAAGATTATTATTTTGTTTCTCCCACTGAGAGCAAGCAATCTTTTTTTAACTGGCTAACACGGTACAAAACATTTTTTTATTTCATCCAAAAATTAGGGCATTGAACCTACATGATCCCCAAATAGAGAGAAAAAAAATACTAAAATTCATCTATAGAAGCCACTTTTTATTATATTAAGGATATTCTACTGTTCTGGGTACAGCTGATGGGTGCCCCGAATGGTCAAGTGGCTTTCTGATCATTATTTGGCAGATGATTTAACACTAGTAGCAACAAGCATAGATGGAATTAAAGACTTAATATAACAAATATATTGCAATCTGAGTGGTTGATACCTTTTAATATCTACTGGCTAACACGGTATAAATTCTTTACCTAGACTTAATATGGAGAGTCAAGATGGAAAACTCAAACTGCTACCCAATACAAAGAATACAAAGATTTTAACTACTGCCAGATGTGACTGGGGACACATGTGAGATGGACCATAATGACACTGGAAGATGTAAAGGATTTCACCCTGCTTGGATCAATGATCACTCAAGATGCAGCGATGACACGGGAAGTCAATAGGAGAAAAGCTATGGGCAAAACAACAAGGAAGTCACTTTACAAGGACATTACATCAAGGTATATTTCACTGGTGATGAAGACACGGCACGTACATAGTCTGGTGTATTCTGTAGTAACATATGGAAGTGACACCTGGGCGATAAAGAAACAAGACAGATGGATCAACTCCTTCAAAATGTGGAGCTGGTGAAGGATGTTATCAATACCATGGATGACAAGAAGAACAAACACATCAATACTGGAACAAATCAAGCCAGACATGTCACTGGAAGAGAAGATCACCAAACTATGACTTGTCTACACATCATACGAAGAGAGAAATCACTGGAGAAGGACATCATGGTGGGAAGAATAGAAGGAACAAGGCAAAGAGGAAAACCAGCAACCCAATGGCTTGATCCGGTAATAATTATGGTATAGACGACCGTGGTGGACCTATGTAGACTTGGAGAAGACCCTGGCAGACCTGTCTAGGCTCTCACAAAATTGATCTTCCTACAAAACGTTCATCCATGAAGTCGCCATGGCTCAAGATAGAGCTGAAGGCCGATAAATAAATAAAATAAATAAAATGTTCGCAGAAGGAAATTTATACCATCTGGCACTTGCTGGCAAAAAAATTGCTAATGGCAATCTCATGATAAAAGTCACCAAAACATACCTGAAAGATATAAGGTTTCAGCTGCTTAGTCAAAAGGTCCAGATGTCGGTAACAAAAGTCAGGCAGAGTCTGGTATTCAGTATCCGATAGGGATTAGCTGCAATATCAGATGTGGTCTATATGCTGGAATGGTGCAGTCTCATACAATCCTTTCAATATAATCTGCCAATATAAAAATAATAGTACCCATGCAACACTAATCCTTGGGAGTTCCCTTAGATGAAGCTCTATTTTCTTAAGGTGTTTTCTACTCCTCGGTTTTTCTTCTTCTCCAGACTTGGTTTTCTTACATTTGATGTGTCTGACGCAATATGATACCAGTAATCCTAATTAAACAAGCGAGACTTATTAGAGTAAACATACAGGAGCCATACAGAATGTGAAGCGCATCACCGAACAGAGCCGAGGATTACCTGACGGGAACATCTCATGGAGCAGTGTCCAAGAATAAAACAATGCACACTTGAAGAAATAGTCAAGAGATAGACCGCTTTGGTTGTCAAGAATATAAGGGATTAAGGGATGCTAAAAAAAAAGTACAAAATTTAAAGTGAAATTACAACTTTTGGAAAAATTGTCCAAGAAATTCAATACTTCACTTACAGAACATCAATTTCCTAGGACTCTAATTGTGCGATCACTGGCCATGTCGGTAACCCAACTTAGTCAATGGTTGCTTGGCAAAATTGGATCATAGGTGTAGCCAGAGATTGGCTGAATAATGTTGTAGGAAATTAGGGGTATTTTATGCCACTGGTAAATCGAGGGCATACCCAGCAAGCGGAGACAAGCAGGAACAAGGTAGACGTTGGAATGTGATTTGTAAGGATTAGCTAAAGGTGAGTGAAGAAAAGCCCATTGAATGCAAGTATAAAACAGGAGGTCCAAAGCTTTGCATAACTGTAGTCACATCTGGACAAGGGCTGTCATACCTGTGTGGGGGTGGGGTTATAAAAACATCTCTACCACTCAGTAAAATAAATGGCATTTGGTAGGTGGGGGTCATGTGGCGCCCCTGCGTTCAGGAGGCCACAAAGGGAACTTCAGCCAGGAGGGTAGGACGACAGTTGAACACCAACACCCTCACAGCCCACACAACCCACGTACAGTAGAGGTTAGCACCCAACCCGGAGCCTAGGAACTCTAAGCAGGCGAGGGGTGGTGGGTTTAGAGCAGTGGGTGGGCACACTCGTAGTCAGGTGACAGAAGGTAGAAATAGTGAAGGGGGAGGAGAAAGGAGTCAGTAGGCTGAGGTAGGCTGAGCAGTAAAAACTGGAACACACGTCCTGGCAAAGTGGGGTGTAGGAGCGCAGAATCTGAACAGAGCCAGTGCGAGCCGCAGAGAGAAAGCACGTTCAAAGCCAGTACCCCCAGGAGTTTGAGGAAAGAGAGGGACAGTGACACTGGTCCCTAGAACTACAGCCGAGACGACCAGACTGCAGGCGGAGTAGCCCTCCTATGACACTGGAAGACACAGTAGAGAGAGCCTGGTAGAGCCTCACACGGGAGGACTGCTGGAGGCTAGGCTGAGTAGAGTGTCGGCTCTAGAGGGGACCGTAGTTTCACCCGGCATCCCCAGACAACCGACGGGGGACCACAGCTACACGTTAGGGTCCCTACCCCAAAGCACAGGCAGCTCAGTGACAGCCAGGAGGACCCACAGGGGCCCGAGTCACCGCCATACTGTCCGGGGACGCACACCAAAGTGAACAGACAGAGAGAGTCAACAGCCCGGAAAGGACACAGAGACAGTGTGAGGGGTCACAGAGAGGAGAGACCTGGCTGCAGAGAGTAAAGGGAACCCGGAGGGGAGAGTGAGCCCGTGTACTGAGACTTGAACTGAGACCAACTGTAAGAACTGTACTGAACTGTAACTTGAACTTGCAAACTTGAGAAGTAAACACGGAGAACCCTGAATACGTCTCCCTTGTGTGTCTCTGCTTGAATACTGCTCCCTCCATACAGGTCTGCAAAGGACCTCCACCTGCAGAGCCACAGCTTGCCAGCTCCAGCACCGAGGAAGGATTTCTGCAGCATCTGGACAGTAAGTGAATTGCACTCAGCACCAAGCCTGCACACCACACTATAGACTTCAACCATCACTGCCCCGGGGAACACAGTTCTGCCCACGGAAACTATACCATCTACGCTGCCATTACATCATCCCTGGAGGTTCTGGAGCAGCGGCGGCCCCATTAGTGGCCGCACACAGTGGGTGGCGTCACGACTGACATTTCCCCTGTAAATATCCCCTACTTTAACATTAGCATTTTGGAACGCAGCGTATGATGCGCATGCGGAAACGCATGCCAAAATGCAGACCTAATTCTGCGAATGCAGCGTGAATAGTTTGCATGCGCTCAGAGAATTTTGCCCATAGGAATGCATTGCCGCCCATTGGAAATCAGAGAGAGCGAGAGAGAGACATATCCAAAACAGCAAATATAGACTGGGAGGAGCGGTGGATTACGTCACATACTCTGCGTTCATTGTGCTGCCCTGCAGATGGCAGCGCATACTCATTGGACTACAAATCCAACCTGCTGCATTCGAATGGCGCGGAGATTATGCGCATCTGAACGCAACGCACCCAAACGCAGATACCTTGCTTCCCCATGTTAAACAAATGCAAATGCAAATGTCAAACCGGCCTTAGAAATTAAAAAATGTAACTATAGCTGAAGAAGGGGTTCCCAAAGCACAACCATGAAACAAGAACTTGCTCTGTCCTAAGCTCTGTGTTGTTGTTCAACATCTTTATCAATGATGTAGATGAAGAAATTGTAAACTGATTAATTTGATGATTACACACAGCTAGGAAAGATAGCTAATACTAGTGAAGCGAGAGGATTCACAAAGATCTAAACAAAATGGAACAATGGGCAGCAATTAACATAACTGCCTTATTGTACCAGAAGCACCCTGATGTAATCTTTCTTCATCACCTGATTGTAACCAGCGCCTGATATCCACTGACCACAAGAGCTTAAGGGGGAGTCACACGCGTCAATATCGCCTGCACGATCACGGCTGCACGTGACGTTGCAGCGATATTGACGCGTAAATCGCTGGTTGATGATCGCCAGGTTTTAGAATCTGTCCTAAAAACCGGCGATTGTCGCCCGGTGGACACGCAGCATCGCTGCGTGTGACACCGGGAGTAGCGACATTCCAGCTCCCAGCGCCTCTCGCAAGCGCTGGGAGCTGGTATCCAAAGTAAACTGCGGGTATCTAGGCAGCGCGCGCTGCCTAGATACCCGACGTGTACCTTAGTTACCAGCCTCCTCCGCTCACCGGCTGGTATCTAAGGTACACAGCGGGTAACTAGGGTCCCTAGTTACCCGCTGTGTACCTTAGATACCAGCCGGTGAGCGGAGGAGGCTGGTAACTAAGGTACACGTCGGGTATCTAGGCAGCGCGCGCTGCCTAGATACCCGCAGTTTACCTTGGAGACCAGCCTGCTCCCGCTTCCAGAAGGCTGGCAGCGGGAGCAAGACATCGTGGAAACGATATTTAAATTGTTTCCATGATGTCTCTGGTCAATTGATCGCTGGTGAGTCTGCCTGTGTGACAGCTCACCAGCGATCAGCCGTCAATGTCGTCAGCGATCATCTCACTGACGACATTGACGCGTGTGACTCCCCCTTTACACTCTCCATGATAGAGGACCCCACTCATCGTAAGAGCTTACACTATACAATAGAGAAAGAGATATAAGAGCTTACACTATATGAGAGAGAAGATTCTGCTGAAAAGAAGAGCTTAGGCTGCCTTCAGACTTGCAGATGCATCTGCAGCGTTTTGCAGATGCATCTGCAAGCATCTGCATGCAGACCGCGGCCCCTATGTTTATAATGGTGCGCACGGCAGTCTGTAGATGCTTGCGGACTGCCGTGCGCTCTCATTGCCCGCCATTAGTGATCTGTGCGCACGCGGATGCCTGCGCACAAATCACACACTCCCGCCCGCACCATGGACGCGACATCTCGCGTCCATGGTGCGGGCGGGAGTGTGTGATTTGTGCGCAGGCATCCGCGTGCGCACAGATCACTAATGGCGGGCAATGAGAGAGCACGGCGGTCCGCAAGCATCTGCAGACCGCCGTGCGCACCATTATAAACATAGGGGCCGCGGTCTGCATGCAGATGCTTGCAGATGCATCTGCAAAACGCTGCAGATGCATCTGCAAGTCTGAAGCCAGCCTAACACTCTACAGGGGATTAGGCTAATCAAGCTGATCAGAGTGGGATCCATTTGTCCTGGATGTGAAAAATAATCTGAATGCAGTCGATTTATTTTTTTCAGGAACCCATAGAGCACTCGGTTGTATGTTTTTAGCATCATTGATATAATGTCTCAGAACAGTGTAACAGGTGCTAAGTTTATCATACTTTCTTAGCTGTGTAATCAATCGGGTGTTTTTATTCTCATTTTTGTTTTTCTTTCATGTGGGTTTAGAGAGTTTGGAATGAGATGATGACGGACGACACTTGAGGTCTATCCTCGCAATCTTCAGCCTTAAATCATAAAACAAATTACAACCTATCACATAGCAATTAAAACACTCATTTTACGATCCAACACTCATTCTACAATCCAGCACTAACACGTATCTTTCCGAGAGCAAATTATAGGATAAGCCAGCCAACAGAGTGACTATCTCCGAATACAAGTGTGCCGAGAATTTCTCGAAGGTGATTCTTGGTGATAGAATTTCATGTTCTCATGCTTTTACCTTTTTCTTATAGATGGGAATATCTGGCAATATCTTATCTTTTGGCTCTTCCTCTTGACTCGTCTATCAACCAATGATCCTGCCATACAGAAAGAGGTTGTTGATCTAATGAATTAGGACAAGAGTCCAGCCAACCGCAAGAAACGTGTGAGAAGTGACAAGTCGTGTCATTGGCATTGTATGATTGAGTAGAAAGGCAGCATCTTGCTTGTGTTCGTCACAACATAGTGTTGTCAACCTTTTTACTATACTGTAACTTTGTAATGTGGCGCCCCTATGGCTAGGCGCCACAGGGAGGTACTGCACCCCAAATAGAAGGTGCAGTGCCTCCGGAGCTAAGGGTTTGGGATTGTGTTTATGGACTCTGTATTAGCACCCAACACTAGGCCACCTTAGAATAGGGGGGACTGATATACAGTAAGTCCCAGGGGGTGGAGCCTAGGTTAGAGTGGGAAAACCAGACAGTTAAGAGTTTTTAGACAGATCTGGGAAGGCAGTGAGTTAGGGCGTGCCTGACAGCTGAGTGATAGAGGGATCATCCATCTTCAGGAGGGTGACCCGGGACAGAATGGGACGAACCAGCACCGGTTGGAGCACTATGGAAAGAAAACATTAGCCTGAAGCTTCATCAATGTGACTAGCCCTGGGTATATGGACTCGGGTATCTGGGCCCTTTGCTGCGGTAGGGATGTCACTGGTGGCCTGCCCAGACCCGTGGCCCTGGTGGTCAACTAAAAAGGGGTAATTGGAATGGGAATAAAAGTTTATAAGTTTATTGTGACGCCACCTGTGGTATTTGGTAACTGCACTAGCGCTGCGTAGGGCCTCCTGGGATGATGGATGAGCAGCTAGGTGTTGAAGCTCCCCACAGGCGGAGCTGGATCCCTGGGGTTTTTGGTTATGAAGATGAGGGATGGAACAGGGACTTGGCCTGGCTGTGGGATAACAGGAGAGTCTCTGTGGATGGCAGGGGCGCGAGTAAGGAACTGACACACACACCGCTGGTTGTTCTTTACTAGTGATGAGCGAGCATGCTCGGCGCTACTCGTTATTCGCACGAGTATCCCAGTACTCGGCATGCTCGGCGAACACCGAGTACCGCTGAGATGCTCGGATTTGTCACTAATAAATATCGATCTGACACAATTACACAGCTCCCTTCAGTGCACGCAATGAGCTGGCACCTCACAGAGAGCAGATTGATTGTTAGGGTCCCTCTGGGGGGCACAGCAAGGTGTTATATGCTGTGACGATTTGAAAAAGCCCACCCTCCCGCCCTTTCCAGAAACACTTGTTTTATAGCCGGAAGTCTGTGGGCCTATCACTCATTGACTTACATTGGGCTTAGTGCTCTGGCCGAGTACACAAGTATCTTGAGATGCTCGGCCAGAGCATCGAGCACCCGAGCATTTTAGTGCTCGCTCATCTCTATTCTTTACCTTTTACTAGTGTAGTTGCAGGTAAATGTGTCCAGGGCACTGCCAGTTGTTCAGGAAGCACTTCTGGGTCTCCACAGTGAGTGGGTATGATGCCTCCTTGTCTCTTTCCCCGTGTGTGTGAAGCCCCTGCCCTGTGTGAAACTTGGCTGGCCTTCTCTTTCCCTCTGATCACCTGTGCTGTCGGCGGGACACCCTCGATGGACTACCACTGTTCCTCTCTCCATGGCACCTGGCTCCCTGGTATGTGACTGCACAGATGCCCGGGAGACTGAAGTCTCCACGGTGGACCGGTATTCTCTACTGGGCCAGGTGCTCTCCAGTAGACTCAGACTCTGGTGTCCAGTGTGCTGTTTGGGTGAACCTAACACTGGCTCCTCGGTTCCCACTTTGTTCTTTCTGTTCTCCTTGCTTTCCAACCCCACTCTTGAGCCTTGCAGGGCTACTCGAAGGCTGTTTAGGGTAACTGGCTCGGGCCTAACGCAGCACCGACCACTAGTACGTATTCACAGCTCACGTAGCGACTGCACACTCTAACTAACTCCTCCCCCAGCACCAGTATTTATAGGGGATCTTACCTAAAAGCAGCAAGTTGAGCTCCCCCTACTGTGTCGGGGTGGAAGGTGTTGTTTGTGTTTGTGTACCTGCTGTGGAAACCCATCCGTGCTGTAGGTGAGTCAGTGGTTCCCTGTGTCAGCAGGGTGCCACAAATGTGAGAAATAGATCCAGGGAAGTTAAATGGGGACCAAGGGCCATGGAGGCCTCAAACACGTTACTTATTTTTCTTTTCTTTCCAAATTTTGACCAATGTGCATACCGACCTTGTATTTTTAATAAATTAATAAACTCCTTGGCATTATTGAAGTAATCAAGTGCTGGTTCTCCATTGGATTACTGCAACTTTGCCCCGTGCACCTTTTGAATACTTTCTCTATGGAGATGTTACTTAGACGTTGGAAAGCTATTTTGGTACTAATTGGCCTCCAAACCAAAATGTTTCCCTTAGTCTTGGTCATGTGTAATGCACACTTGCTTATGTTTATTTATATATGAAGAAAATAGTAGCAAATTGTCTTTTCCAAATGTACATCCCTAATCCCTGTAATTATCTCCACCGACGAACCACCTAAATCTTGTTTAATTTACGATACAACTCCCTGTCATCAATCAACTTAATCCAACATGTGACGGAACGTTTGTCATCTCCGATCACCGGTAGCAGATAACAAAACACAGAATTATTGGAGCTTCAATTTAGTTACTAAACAGTAGGTGACAATTTTATTAATAGAAAGAACCAAAAACAACAATAACAAAAAATACGAAATAAGGGGAATTAAAAAAAAATAACAAAGGAAATATAAAGAATAAAGGAAAGAAAATTGAGAAGGATTGAGAAGGAGGAGCACTTCCTTCATTAACTTTTAGGTGGATTATAATAGCTTTACTCAGTTATCAGGGTACTTGGGAAAAGGTGTATGGCGGTCCGCGCTGCCAGACTGACTCGCATCAAAGAAGACACTTGGAGATGAAGTGTTGATCAGATCCTTCTTTTATTTACCAACGCGTTTCGGTGCCCACTTGGCACCTTCATCAGGGATCCCTGATGAAGGTGCCAAGTGGGCACCGAAACGCGTCGATGAATAAAAGAAGGATCTGATCAACACTTCATCTCCAAGTGTCTTCTTTGATGCGAGTCAGTCTGGCAGCGCGGACCGCCATACACCTTTTCCCAAGTAACCTGAAGCTTTTCCACGTGTGAGTGGTTCGGTGGAGGTCCAGCAGCAGCCATCAGGATATTATTCCTAACAAGTCTTCAAACCAGTTGTGGGTGACACAACTGGATCAGGTGAGTGGACTGCTTTGCTCACCGGGTTGTCGAATTAGTGTCTAGTGATAAGGGCACTATTGCGCCTCTTGTTCCCCATCCCCTTTTGTATTTACTCAGTTATCGGGTTACCAATGTCATCACAGGCTTCAGGCATCTTTGGATTGATGTCTCTTGGGTGAAAAACATATTTGAAGAAAGTCCGGTCACCTACTTTTCTCTTTAGAATTAAAAGACTTCTTTATTGAGGGTTCAGCATAAAAACATCATAACACCTTACATGTTTCGGTAGCTCCTTAGAGTGAACCTGTGACCCCTTTTCTGCTTTTTAAACTAAACGTTCCCCCTTCAGCAGCATCTTTGCTGCATTCTGTGAAGGTGGCTCCTATCCCCCTACACCGGCACACATAAATAATTACTTTATACTTTTGCGCCCTGTATGTGAATTCATATTTACGGGTCAGATGGGTCTTCATTGCGTCCGGTTCTCACCACCTCTTCGGTCTTCCTCCGCCTCTTCATTCTTCTGGGTGCCTCCTCTTTTCACACCCTATTCTCGTTTTTGGCAATTCCCCCTTTCTTTGCGCAGGCGCTCTAAGCTCTACCCTACTGCAGGCATACCGTCTGACAGCATTACGACTGCGCAAGCTGCAGGTGCCAGATCCCGCTCTGTTTTGTGTTCCGCTTAGCATTACTGCTAGTGCTTAGGGTGCTTTCACACTGCGTTTTTGTTCAATCCGTGGCTATCCGTTGTAAAACAGACAGCCACGGATCCGGTTTAGCCCCCATGTTATCCTATGGGCACGGATTGGATCGGATTTGGCCTTATTGCCATCCGATTTTTGTCGGATCCGATTCTGTCCGATTATTTGCTGTGCCCAAAATTGCAGACTGCTGCGATTTTGGAACAGCGGATCAAATCGGACCGAATTGGATCCGACCTGATCCGCGCCAAATAACAGGGGGCCTATGGAACACGTGTCTGAGGAAACAGCTGATTGTTCCTCGGACCCGATTTTAGTGTACTGAGCATGCTCAGTACACTGAAATCGCTCTGTGCCATCTAATTTCACTTCTGCAGTGTATATTCATACATTGCAGAAGTGAAATTTAGTGAAAAGAAAGGGTTAATATAAAAAACTTTATTCACACCTGTCCCGCGATCCAGCGCTCCTTGCTTATAGGACCTGGCGTGATGTCACATTCACATGACCGGTTACCGTGGTAACCGGTCATGTGACATCACGCCAGTTCCTGTAAGAAGATAGCTGGAAGCGCCGGTGGACTCGTGGATGGGTGAGAATAAAGTTTTTTTTTTTTTAAGGTCTGGAAAAGAGGGAAAAAGAAGGAGAAAGAGGGGAAAAGAGGGGGAGAAAGAGGGAAAAAGATGGGAAAAGGGGGCGAAAGAGGGGTAGAAAGGGGAAAAGAGGGGGAGAAAGAGGGGAAAAGAGGAGGAGAAAGAGGGGGAGAATGAGGGGAAAAGAGGGGCGAAAACTGGGGGTGAAAGAGGGAGAGAAAGAGGGAGCAGAGAGAGGAGGGGAGAAAGAGGTGATAGGAGGCAGAGAGGAGAGAGAAGGGGACAAAGTGACAGGAGGGGGAGCTAGGTGACAGGAGGAACGGGGAGAGGATCTAAACTGATCCTGCAAAATATCGGAATTGGATTCCTATTTGGCATCCAATTGCAGGCATCAGTTTGGATCCGTTGCTGTCCGAGGGGTCCTATAAAAAGTCAGATCCCCTCGGACAGCAAAATAACGCTATGTGAAAGCAGCCTTAGGCATTAGATTCCCACCCTGCTTTCTGCATAAAGCAGAACACAAAACAGGGTGGGATCTGGTGACTGCGGCTCACACAGGCGTAATGCTGTCAGATACTCTGCCCACAGTAGGATAGAGCTCAGGGCGCCTTGGCGAAAAGAAAGGAATCTGCACAGGCGCCAGGGAGAAGAGGCGGCACCCAGAAGAATGAAGAGGCAGCGGAAGACCAGAGAGGTGGGGATGACTGGATGCAATAAAAACCCATCTGACATCTGATAAAGTATAACTTTATATACAGGGCGGGAAAATTTATAAGGTAATTATTTAAGAGTACAGAGGCATAGGGGGATAAGAGTCATCTTCACAAAAGGCAGCATAGCTGCAGAAAAAGGGGTGACAGGTTCACTTTAAGGAACTATCAAAACATGCACGGCGTGGGTCTTATTCTAAGGATCTTTTCATGTTCAACCCTCAATAATCTTTCTTACTAATTGACATATTTCTGTAAAATTAGCCCAATTTATACTTTGTAGACCACCTGCCAATTTTATGGAATGTATTGCACCCAAGCAGTGCTGTAAAAATGTGCATACGTCTCCCAGCAGTCTCCAATGTGCATTTGTCCTACGGCCTTCTCCATTGTGCATTCGTCCTGCAGCCGTCTCCATTGTGCATTTGTCCCGCAGCCATCTCCATTGTGTATACGGGCAGCAGCAGTCTCTATTGTGTATTCTCTATTGTGTGTATAGCCCGCAGCCATCTCCATTGTCCATATGGCCGAAAGCTATCTCCATTGTCTATACGGCCCGCAGCCATCTCTATTGTGTATACAGCCAGCAGCCGTCTCTATTGTGTATTCTCTATTGTGTATACAGCTATTGTGTATTCAGCCCACAGGTGTCTCAAGTGTGTATGTGTGTAATATATAATAGAGAGAGAGAGTGTGTAAAAAAACAGGAAAAAGGAAAAACAGCACAAAAATATAGATGAAAGTGGACTTTATTGCTCAATGGAGTGGCCACACATTGGGCAATAAAGTCCACTTTTTTCTATTTTTTTGTGCTGTTTTTCCTTTTTTTACCCTATTGTCAGGAACCATCTGGATTGCTGGTTGGGGAAGCTTTTTTCAGTATAAATATAATGTGTGTTTGGGTGGGAGGCGGAGCATGGTGGAGGGCGGAGCATGGGTAGAGGGCGGAGCATGGGTAGAGGGCGGAGTCTCAGGGGGGCCCCAAAATTTTGTCAGTAAGGGGCCTTGAAATTCCTAGTGGCAGCCCTGGCGATAGCATCTGGCAACCAATTATTTTATATATATATATATGTATATATATATATATATATATATATATATATATATATATATAATTTATTAGACCACATGAACCCAGGACAATGGTGGCTGGCTGCTATTTATCTAGCTTTGTACAAAACTAATTTCGATAAATTGTGGTTTACTAGAATCCTCGAGTTTGGGAAATTCTAAATTTAATTAGACTACAATCCATTCTCTCATCATTACTTTTCATACTTTTTTTTTTAAATTAGTCAATAGAAATTTTGAATAAAAAATGATTTTGAACTTCGAAATACAGATATTAAAAAACTCAACCTTTTTCAAGTCCTGTAGAATAAAATTTGGAATCTGTTAAAAGGATCAACTCTTTTTTTCCCTCCATCTAAAGACTTTTTGATTTGGATTCAGGATATTCTAGAACAACACAATACATTTCAAGAAGGAAGTAACTTTGATATGTTCCACCCTCTTGTCAATTCTCCACTCCCTATGGCTTAGATTTAAATCTTTTGCAACATAATTTGTTTTGGTATCAATGGAACTCATTAACGGATTACTCCTCCCAAAGTATTCCATCACCTTGCACATTGTAAGATTAACCGAGGTCACCTGAGAAGAGAACATGTTCAATGACAGGTCACAGCAGAGTGAGGTCTATGTGCTCCACTTCTTTGGTCCCACTTCCTCTTTCCTTTTTTGCAGACAATAAATTCAACACTAATCTTATCACTGGGCAGAAAAAGGAGGAATCCAATTACATTTCAAAGTGTTTCAGGCTATAGAATATATAGGTGGGTTCCTAAATAATGGACCACCAACTTCTTGCATTCCGGAAGCGGTGTAGACCTTCCTGTATGGGAGATAAGTAAAACATGCTTAAACCCTTCCTGACAACAGAAAAGCCCTCCTTTCATCCTATAGTTAAAATTAAGAGTAGCTACACATCCCATTCTATGTCCTAGTCCAAAGGACACAACTAGGGATGAGCGGACTCGTGGAGGATCAGGGTCTGTGGGTTCAGCTGGACTTTACATAAAGATCTGTTCTGGACCCGAACTTGACCCGAATCTCTTTGGGAATCACTGATTGGGCAGTTTGGCTCTCTGCCTACATACAGCCAGCAATGAAACACTTCCAAGTAAGAGATGGCTGGGTTTAATCATTTTTTTTATATACCTACTTCATCTGATAACGCTGATTTTACCTCCAGTGGGGCTATTCAACAACTGCATGTGGCTCGCTCTGGGCCGAGCACCGAGCGTACCTGAGCACAGTGGTGCTCGCTCTAGTGGTTTGCATACATAAAGAACTTAAATTCTGGACTGATTTTTTTTGTAAAGTCTGTGTGCGGCCTGAAAAGTGAACTCTAAAGGCCCCGTTACACCTTGTGACATCGCCACCGATTACATAGGCGATGTAGGGGCGTAGCCTATCGGCGGCAACATCACTCCTACGTCGCCTAATGTAAAGGGGCGATGTCTGCGCCTCCGAGTGGTAGCCTGGTTTCACATCAGTGATGTGAAACCAGGCGGCCAATATGGGGCGATGTGTACACATCGCCCCATGTAACCGGCCGCCGGCGACCTGACAGGCAATGGGAGCCATAGACTCCCATTGTCCTGCATCGCCGCTGGGGTTTTGAGACACCCCGGCGGTGATGCCACCTGTCAGCTCGCCAGGGCGCCGCCGGAGGTCTCTCCCCATGTAAATAGGGGACGGCGACGCTAGCGGGGCGCCAAAAACGTACGCGCACCTGCCAGTCGCCGCCGACATCTCTGGCGGCGGCACCCTAAGGTTCGGGTCTGCTCATCTCTGGACAGAACAAGCCTTTGAAGATGAATTCCAATAGTAGAAGAACGAGGATCTATCAGACGTTTTCAGCTTGCATTACCAAAATGCGTAGAGCTTGATTCTTTTCTCATGTTTGCTTATTTATTAGATACAAAAGTAACGTCAAATAATCCAATAAAATATATGGTATTAAAAGTGATAAAGATAACGTGTTTTCCACTTTGAACCGAAGGCTTCATCAGCTCAAGGTTGAAGACTATTAAGTGATGGTGCTCCCTGACTAGTACGGGTACACACGCAAAAAATCAATTATTGTTTTTTCACAAACTACAATTTATTTTACTTCTAATATAGTTATGATAAAATGGGTTGTCTGGAACTATTTTATTATATTACTTGGGGCCTAAGAACTAACAGGCAAATCGTTTATAATGACCTGCCTGATCTTTTGGCACTGACCACTCTCGGCTGAGAGTGATCACAGACTCCTCCTGCCTACCTGCGATTTTGCAACTTCCACTGAGTGACTTCAACAGAGCAACAACTCCTCCTCCTCTAAGTCATATATGTTCATCTAAATTAACACAATGTTGTTGCCACATGTGTCATTTCACGTTATAAACAGTTAGGAGTAGTCATTTTTGTTCTCACTATTACAATCATGAAAATCATAAATAGTAAGGCTGCTTAACGTGTAAAGTGTCTGCGGTAAAGTGTAATTTCCGGCAGATGTCGCCGCATCTGCCGGATCTGCCGCATAACGGTCAACTCACGGCACTGACCCGGCAAGCCCCATTCATTCTCTAAGGACTTGCAGTTGGGTGTGGCAAGTGCGGTATTGCCGAATCTGGCACTTGCAGCACCACAAAAAAACGCTGCTAGCAGTGTTTGTTTTGCAGGGTTGCAAGTGCCTGATCTACCAGATTCAGCAACACCGCACTTGCCGCACGTGATCGCAAGCCCCATAGAGAATGAATGGGGCTTGCCGGGTCGGTGCCGCAAGTCGACTGTTACGCATCAGATCCGGCAGATGTGACGACCTCTGCCGGATCTGTGGGGAATTACACTTTACCGCAGATGTGAAAGGGGCCTAAGATGGAAATTAGAATAGAGCCTTAAGGCTAAGTTCAGAAAGAACATTTGTGCTCCATTTTTTGTTGATCCGTTTCTACAGCAAAAATGGATCCTCTTTTTGCAAATAAGGATCATAAAAGCATCATCCATTTGTATTGTTTTTTCACTCCATTTTCAAGGGACACAGGCATACTGAGGGGGAGACACACTCACACTTTCTTACCCTCCCTGCGATCCTACGATAATCCCTGATGTTGTTTTCCTTCCGGGCACTGGCAGGAGCTGTCTGTAGTATGAGTACTAACAGGACATGTGCCGCATGTGACTGGAAGTACCGTACCCACAGGTCCTGCTGATGCCCAGAAGGAGGAAATAGCTGGGGTCACCATGATATCGACATGCTCATTATTTTCTGCATGCGTTTTTTGCACCAATGACGCAGCAGTCAAAAAATGCAATGTCTGCACAGCAAATTGAATATCTCATTCACTTTGCAGGCAGATATTTTAACTGATCCGTTTTTGGTGCAGTTTTCAAAAAAAAAACACAGCATCAAAAATGGATCAGAAACATCCAGTGTGAACGAAGCCTAAAGGAGGTGTGCTCTTTCATTATTAGTAGGATCCAATGACTAAAAACTGATCACAGTAAATACTGCTGGTTAGTTGCCAACTACCTGCCTCTTCCACCCGGCAAAGACTCAGAGTAGTCATAGACGGCTTCTGCCGGCAAATATGCTGCTTCACATCAACAGAGCAGCTCCTCCTCTTCTAAGCTGTTTCGTTGACAAGGCGTGACTGCCAACGTCATGCTGATTGACAGTTGGCTTCCTGATGCCTTACTGAGGGGAGCCGTATGTCAATCAATATAACTTTGGCAATAATGCCCTACAAACAGAGCAGCTTAGAAGAGAAGGAGCTGCTCTGTTGATGTGAAGCAGCATATTTGCCGGCAGAAGCCGTCTATGACTACTCTGACCCTTTCCAGGGTAGAAGAGGCAGGTAGTTAGCAACTAACCAGCAGGATTTACTGTGATCAGTTTTTAGTCATTGGATCCTATTAATAATATAAGAGTACACATCCTTTAAGGTTCTATTCTAATTTCCATCTTATTCCATTTATGTTTTGACATTATAGTAGATTGCACAAAGTCTACAAATGATGGCTCCGAACTGTTTATAAAGTGAAATGAGACATATGGCCACAACAATCTGTGTTAATTTAGAATGGATATGACTTGTACTTGACTTTTTCAACCCTCCACCCTGAAAAATTGAAAGTCAGCATTACAACCATTAATTATCATGTATTGCTAATTACAGGATCTCTGAAGTTCAGGAGTGACAATGTAGATCCTGAATTATGTAAAGCATCACATATCTTTCCCATGAAGCGCATAGTTTTCCAATGTGTAAGGAGACAGGTGTGATAAGCCTTTGTCTAAGTGCGGCATCAAAGAAGGCAAAATGAGGATGATTTAATTGATGATTTACAGAAAAAATGTTCTTCCTGAATTATAGTTTTGATGGTTTATACCAAGGGTGGGGAACTCCAGTCCTCAAGGGCCACAAACAGTGCATGTTTTCAGGATTTCCTTAGGATTGCACAGGGCTTGGAATCATCACCAGTGCAGGTGATTATGTTATCACCTGTGCAATACTAAGGAAATCCTGAAAACATGACCTGTTGGCGGCCCTTGAGGACTGGAGTTCCCCACCCCTGGTTTATACATAGTATAAGGCTAGCTTCAGCCTTTTTATAATCTGTGTGATTCCAGCTTAAATTTGATGCACCCGTTTTTCGGCTCCATTGACTTGTGGGTGCATCCAGTTCTTTTCATTTCCCCCTCATCCGGGCGTCCACATTTTTTTCAGGCGTCCACATCTTTTTCACTGAACCAAAATCACAACATGTTACAATTTTGGTGTCCACATCAAAAACCATGAGCACCCGTATCCGGGGAACTCTAGGCTAATTTAGGGTGCCTTCACATTTGCGTATGGGAAGGCAGCGTATGCTGCGTTCCCATACGCAGTCAAACGCATGCGCACTGCGTTCCTATGTTTAGCATAGGAACGCATAGTGCCTGTGTTTGCCAGCGTATGCTGCGTTCGGGTGTGGATGCGGAAGATATCTGCCGCCTCCAGGGTTCCCCGTCAGCACCCGGGACGCAGCATGTTGCATTTTTTGTGCGCTCGGGGACTTTGGAAAATCAGCAAGCTTCCCCAAGCGCACAAAACAATGCATTGGCGTCAATGGGTCCGCAGTGTTCTGCGCTTGACAGCGCAGGAGAACGCTGCGGACCCATTGAAATCTCACCCAGTAGCCGCCGGTGATGTCACAGGAGATCACCGACGGCCACCGGGAGATCAGCTGAGCCTCTGATGATCTCCTCCCCGCCGCCAGTAATCTCATAGCGGTGTCGGCGGGGAGAAACAGCTGATTTGACAGCTGTTTGAATCTTCCCGCGCCAAAATCTCCTCTCGGCACCGAGAGGAGATGTTGGCGCGGGAGATTCAAACAGCTGTCAGATCAGCTGTTTAACCCCGCTGACACGTCCCGGAGCTTACCGGCGGCCGGGAGGAGGAGATCTCCGCCGCTGATCTCCACCTCCGGCCCCCCCGACCGTCGATTGGCTGCCCGGGCTCCATAGTAATGTGTCCGCAGGCAGACATTCTCCACTGCGGACACATCAAAATGACCCTGCTTATCACTGCGTTTGTGTCTGCATGCCATCAGCATGCAGACACAAACGCAAATGTGAATGGAGCCTTAATATGTGCCTCTATGTAACCCGGATCCAGCAGACTTTTGATCCTGTTGGATCTGGACGCCGGATCCGGGTTTTTGAACTGCGCATACCCAGAATGCTGTTCTAAATGACACGTTGGCTACAGGCGTGTCATTTATCACCGGATACGTGTAAAAAAGGTACACAACCAGATGAATCGGGATGCCCCCACGCCTGTATTATCACTGATCTGGGAGATGGATCAGTGATACTTCCGGTGCTGGTGCATCCTGTTGCATCATTGAGGAGAACTCCGGGGGATGCAGATTTTTCCTGCACTCCCCCGGATTCTAAAGAAATGGTTGGATGAGGCAAGGCCAAGCCATCGTTGTCAGATTACTCATATAATGCATGTTGTAGCTGCAATTGATTGGTGGCTGAAACCTAATGTCATGTGAGAGTACAAGACAGAAGAGTAGTCAATAGTCAAGTTGAGCAATGAATCCTTCAGGCATAAAGTCCAAAGGGTTTACAAGAGCAAAACAGGAGGAGTACAAGGTTAGGCTACAGTTCTAATATACAAGGTGTTAACCAATAGGCTGATAACACTATTTAGGGGTGGACACAAAGCTGAAGTGACTTCACGCTCAGGCACCAGCTCAGACAACTAGCTGGGTTATAGAGAAAACCTCTGATGAATTCATCCTTAGAAGTAGTCAAAAACAAATCAGGATAATATTAAAATCAAGTGGAAAAATTATATAATTAGACAAAATAGCAACAATAATAGGTGTACAACTGAACCTTATGGTAAAGACTTCTGGGTCAAACTCTTACCCATCTAGAGATGTTATGCATGGGCTCACTGATATGCAGACATACCTCTAAAAAGTCAAAAGTTTAGAAAACTATTTTGTAATAAAACATCTTCCAATCTAATAGAATGGTCGTCATTTGACAAAGTGATGGTGGTGAAGTTGGGAAAGACAATCTGCTGGACCGCAGGGAAATAACACACATCTTGCTGCCTCCTAGAGGAGAGGACACCAGAGGGGAGGCACTAGACTATCGGTGGCAGGAGAGCTTAACCTGAGACAACACCATACAATGTGTCTTGTGTACTAAGTGAGGAAGCCTAGTGCAAAATGAGGCCAGATTACCCCGCTGCCCAGATTATACCCAGCTTTAAAGTAGCCAAAGGCAGATTATACCCTGGGTATATTATGGCCTAAGTCAAACTATACCACAGAGTTTAAATTGGCCTAGGCCAGATTATACTCCTCCAGGCCAGAGTATACCCCCGGGTTTAAAGTGTCCCATGACAGATTACACCCCAGGTATTTTATGGCCTAGTCAAAACTATACCATGGGGTATAAATTGGCCTAGGCCAGATTATACCTCAGGTATATTATGTACCCTGGGTGTATCATGGCCCAGGCCAATTTATACCCGGGTTATAGTTTGGCCAAGGACATAATATACCGGGGTCTATACCCCACCAGGGCAAAATATTGGTGTGTTTTGAGAGAGAAGATCCGACTCCACACCCCTCTTGCAACCACTTTTGATGTGGCTAGGCTATTTGTGCTTGGTTAATATTGCTGATTTTAAGGTCTGTGTATGGACTACAATGTCCAGACTGACTACAGGTATCCTGGACTAACCTTATGGATTTAGATGTGTCTATAAAGCAGTACATTTTCTTAGGAGACAAACAGCCAGTCTAGGTATTGGGGTCAATTTATGCACAGAGAAATATGTTCATCTGAAATTGGCCTAAATCTAGGGAATCAATTAAAATCAATATCATATTCCAGGTAAGTATCCTTCGGGACTTGTGGAAATTATTAGATTTTAATGATGGGAATATAAAATATAAACTTGGACCAAGTGTGAATTCTTACACCATTGGCGCTTTTTCACGTTTCAATGCCCTGGGCTTTGTCCTACTAACCTACATTTTCTAAGTTTATAAAGATTCTTTGTGTCCACAGTCTTCCTAATTGGATCCTCTCATTATTACTCCATCTATAAGGCATTGTGATACACTTGGCTAACCTCCATGTCTACCTCAATGATCAGAAAAACAATCCCATTGTGAATAAGATTGACCTGCAGTACCATGCACTCAGCGTCAGTGAGGGGAATCTGTCCTCTTTTGCAGTAGTGAACTCCTCTTCATTATGCCTGACATACTATTCTTTTGTTCTGCAAGTTTTTTTTCATGAGACGGTCTGGTGCCCCTTTTTGTATGCTAATTTGCAGAATGCCTGCCGATGGCAGATTGCATCATTCCCCTGTGTATTAAACTCCATCCATCATCCAGGGCCACTGGAAGAGCGGGGTTCAGCGCCAGAGGATGGCGCTTCAATGAACGCGCCATCTTCTGGGGCGGCTGCGGGCTGCAGTTTGCAGCGGGGGGTGCTCAGAAAGCTTGGGCCTCCCTGCGCTGCGGATTCCAGCCCCCAGCTGCTTAGCTGTACCTGGCTAGACATAGAAATTGCGCGGAGCCCCACGCATTTTTTTTTAATTATTTCATGAAATTCATGAAATAATAAAAAAAAAGGGCTCCCCTATATTCTTGTGTCTTGCCAGGTACAAATAGGCACCTGGGGGTTGGGGGCATCCCGTCGCTGCCTGCTGGATCCGGCTGGTTCCAGAAATACTGCGAAGACCATGTAATTTTTTTTCTGAAAAATCAATACAACAATCCTAAAAAAGGGACTGCATCTTTATTAACCCCTCGCCCATGGTCCAGGGGTTAATAAAGATGCAGTCCCTTTTATTTACATTGTTTTATGGATTTGTCAGAAAAAAATTTCACGTGGGCTTTGCCGTATTTCTGGAACCAGCCGGATCCAGCAGGCAGCGACGGGCTGCCCCCAACCCCCAGGTGCCTATTTGTACCTGGCCGGACACAAGAATATAGGGGAGCCCTTTTATTTAATTATTTCATGAATTTCATGAAATAATAAAAAAAACTATGCGTGGGGCTCCGCGCAATTTCTTTGTCTAGCCAGGTACAGCTAAGCAGCTGGGGGCTGGAATCCGCAGCGCAGGGAGGCCCAAGCTTTCTGGGCACCCCCCGCTGCAAATTGCAGCCCGCAGCCGCCCCAGAAGATGGCGCGTTCATTGAAGCGCCATCCTCTGGCGCTGAACCCCGCTCTTCCAGCGGCCCTGGTGGCGGTGGCACGCTGGGTAATAAAGGGGTTAATACCAGCTTTGTTATACAAGCTGGTATTAAACCCGAGATTCTTAATGTCAGGCCACGTTTGACCCAGCCACTAAGAATGCACAGGAAATTAGCAAACTGAGAACAATTGCAGCTCTGCTACATCATCTCTGTGAGCAGGCGGGCTCTAGGACCCTGGAGCTGCGGCAGCCTGCACAGAGAAGACAGCTGGACTCGGCTCGCAAAGTAAGTTTCCCTGCTATCACTGGCACAGTAGCCGAGTCTAATGCAAGTCAAAGGCAATCCTAGTTTTATCAGCGTCTCTGACAAAACTAGGATTGATATTGATTTGCATTGGACTCGTTTACTGTGCGAGTAATCACTGGGAAACTCGCAGAGTACCGAGTCCTGCGAGTCCCTTACTACTCGCCGAGTAACGAGTCCTAGCGAGTAGATTCGCCCATCCCTAGACTTGGATTTAAAGTGTCACTCCAGCACTTGTAAAAAAAAATTCTGGAGTGGTGCTTTAGGAACATTGGTAAATAACATGCCCTCATCATCTTATGTCTTGAATTCTGCAACCTCCTCCTCTGTGGTCTCCCTGCTAAAACTCTTGCATCTCTCCAGTCTTTTCTCAATTCTGCTGTCCGACTAATCCACCTCTCTCCTCACTATTCCCTTCTCCCCTCTTCTTCTCCCTTTTGTAAATCCCTCCACTGGCTCCTAATTCCCCAACAAATCCAATTCTAGCTACTAACACTGACCTACAAAGCCGTCCATAACAAGTCCCTTCTCTATATCTCCAAACTAATATCCCAATATCTTCACTCACATAATCTTCTTTCTTCCCAAGACCTCCTCCTCTCCTCCACACCTTATTTGTTCCTCATTCAATCGTATCCAAGTTCTCACGAATATCTCCCATGCTCTGGAATTCCACACCCCATCATGTCTGATTATCCACCACACTCGGATCCTTCAGGCAGAACCTGAAAACCCATCTCTTCAGGAAAGATTGCAGCCTGCAATGACCATAGTGCCACCTCACCACCACCAGAGCTGCCGCCTAACCGCCACCACCAGAGCTGCCACCTCACCACCACCAGAGCTGCCGCCTCACCACCACCAGAGCTGCAGACTTACCACCACCAGAGCTGCAGACTCACCACCATCGGAGCTGCAGACTCACCACCACCGGAGCTACTGTATCACCACCACGGGAGCTGCAGCTTCATCACCACCTGAGCTGTCACCTCACCACCACCGGAGCTACCGCCTCACCACCACTGGCGCTACCGCCTCACCACCACTGGAGCTGCAGCCTCATCACCACCTGAGATGTCACCCCACCACCACCAGAGCTTCTGCCTCACCACCACCGGAGCTGCAGCCTCTTCATCACCTGAGCTGTCACCTCACCACCTCCGGAGCTTCCGTCTCACCACCACTGGAGCTGCAGCCTCATCACCACCTGAGCTGTCACCTCACCACTACCGGAGCTTCCACCTCACCACCACTGGAGCTGCAGCCTCATCACCACCTGAGCTGTCACCTCACCACCACCGGAGCTACCACCTCACCACCACTGGAGCTGCAGCCTCATCATCACCTGAGATGTCACCCCACCACCACCAGAGCATCTGCCTCACCACCACCAGAGCTGCAGCCTCATCATCACCTGAGCTGTCACCTCACCACCACCGGAGCTTCCGTCTCACCACCACTGGAGCTGCAGCCTCATCACCACCTGAGCTGTCACCTCACCACTACCGGAGCTTCCACCTCACCACCACTGGAGCTGCAGCCTCATCACCACCTGAGCTGTCACCTCACCACCACCGGAGCTACCGCCTCACCACCACTGGAGCTGCAGCCTCATCATCACCTGAGCTGTCACCTCACCACCACCGGAGCTTCCGCCTCATCACCACTAGACCTGCAGCCTCATCACCACCTGAGATGTCACCTCACCACTACCGGAGCTTCTACCTCACCACCACCGGAGCAGCTGCCTCACCACCATCGGAGTTGCTACACCCCTGACCTACTGTCTCTCTCCCCATTGTCCTGTAGAATATAAACCCACAAGGTCAGGGTCCTCTCCCCTCTGTACCAGTCTATCATTGATATTTTGTTTACTGTAAACCCTTTAATTTTGTATGTAACGCCATTTCATGTACAGCAATATGGAATTAATGGTGCTATATAAATAAATAATAATAAGTCCTCATTGGGCTGAGTCTATGTATTCGAAGGTGTTAAAATGTACAATAGGCAGAAAATACGTCAGTATCGACCTCTTCCAGACAAGTGTTTTGTAACAATATGAATACAAGAATAATTTATTCTAAAAAAAAAAAGAGGATACAATAATCTTATAATTATTTCCTTGTGGGGAACAACAATTAAAACTGTGTCTCATGAATGCCTTCGTCATGGTATTAAGAAAAGATAGAAGATTTCACTGTCTGACTTCTTTGGCACAAATATCATTGTAACCAAAAGTCACATGAAGCTCAGAAGGTCCAGATCATTCCTTTATTCTAATGCCAGATAACGTCTTATTCTAAATGTCAGACTGGAAAAAAAAGCCGGCGTGGCATAAAATGTTCTTCTTCAAGGGACAGATTAATTTTCAGCACATAATCCCTCATTAACATCACACCTGATATAAACGTGAAAATATATTGTATAAACTTCTCACTTAGTGTCGATTTACCAAGACTCCGAGAATGTCCGGGGGTCCAACAGAAAAAGAAAAGGCCCAATAAACTCCTGGAAAAATTGTTACATTTTCTAGAAGAATTGTTAAACATCTGCTGCTTTCAGTGGCGGATATGTACTCTCAGCAGCAAAGACAACACAAAAGGCTCGGACTGGCACATGGGAGGAGCGGGAAATCTTCAGGTGGGCTCTTTTAGGCACAAAACACTCGTTTCACTATGCACAGACAAAGGAATCGTCTTATCATTAATTTTTCAAATTACCCAGCATAGAAGCATAGTTACATTTCTGAATGTAATATTTGCAAGTAGTTGATCAGTTCCCAATCTCAGAGTCAACTGGTGAGCCCCTGCCATCCCAGTCTGACACTGGCCCTATATATGCCATATATGTAGTGTAGTCAAGGGGACAGAGGCAGAGGAGATTCACAAATGTGTATCGTATATTTTGTTGCAAGTGAAGAACAAGCAATAGGTAGCTACTGTATGGCTGGGGTCACACATAAGCCCTTGGTCCGTTTTTGGCTTCATTTTTGTCTTTTTTTTTTCTAAGTCCAAAAACTGATAGAAAAACGGATTGGATGTAATAAACACCCTGTCTGTTTTTTTCTGGACCTAAAAACATTGCTCTGTCCGTTTTTGAGCCAAAAACATTGCTAGTAACGTTTTTGGCATCAGTTAAAAAACGCATGTTTTTTTAACATGGGGCCCTATGGGAAACACATGCGTTAACGCATGGCACATATAGGCACCTGCGTTAACGCATATGCGTTTTTAATGAAAAAATGACTAAGTCCAAAAACATTCAGGGGTGCAGGAGGCTCAAAAAGCACCCTATAAAAAACGGATTGTTGATGAAAATCACTTCCAAAAACGGACTTCTATGTGTGACCCCAGCCTAAATGAGGCTATAAATGAGAGTAACAAGAAGTCGGGAAGACATGCAATTCATATGGAGCCATATGGTTTTAATTTAATTACTAGAAGGAGGGGTGACTTATGTGTGGTCATAAAAGATATTTGGAAGATGGGTGGAAAAGCATGATATCTGAAGCCAAAATGTAAGGGGCATGGCTTCCGCTTGACTTTTGAATATGTATGTAAATCAGTGGCAAAATACATTATGTATATGAGGGTGTTTATAAAATTTAAATGACTATCTCCCTACAAATGAGCTGAGCTATTAATTGTAAAGTATATTCTGGCTTTGTACCATCACTAATCTTGGTGCAGTAATAGTGCTTGATGCACTGGCATAACTTGAAGCTTATGGGCCCAATGCGAAAGCTCCAACAGGGCCCCTAATTATTGCATATCTTTAAAGAGGACCAACCAGCAGGTTTTAGGGCTATACAGTGAGGCCACTACCTTACAGGCTCTTGGATACTAAGTGCAATCATACCTTTACTGCAATGATTATATGTATGATTGCTGAGATAAATGTTATAGAAATCCTTAGAGAGTGCAGCAGGGGGACAGAGTGTGCAGCATATTGGCATAAGAGGGGATGGGTTTCTTTGTATTACTGCCCTGTTTTCTCTAAGCCAAACCCTCCCCCCTCCCACTCTCCTTCCCTCCATCTCCCTGCTTGACTGTGATCTTCACAAGCAGTAGAACCCCCCTAGTCTCTACATGTCCTGATCTGTCTCCTCTAACAAATCTGGACAGATCCCTGCTATTGTCATCACAGATCACAGATGACAGATCT
Source organism: Allobates femoralis (assembly GCA_033576535.1). Lineage (NCBI taxonomy): Eukaryota > Metazoa > Chordata > Amphibia > Anura > Aromobatidae > Allobates > Allobates femoralis. The sequence goes on from JARQOC010000001.1 coordinate 13,876,367, forward strand.
CAGATAGGGATCTGTCTATGGAGCATGCTGAAAGTTGTAGTGTCTCTGGATGTTCAGACTGTGCAATGGAGCATGCTGGGGGTTGTACTGTCACTGGCTCAGGATCTGCAGATCCAGAGACACTACCACTCCCAGCATGCTCCATCACACAGTCTGCAAATCCAGAGGCACTACAACCCCCAGCATGCTCCATCACACAGTCTGCACATACAGAGACACTACAACCCCCAGCATGCTCCATCACACAGTCTGCACATACAGAGACACTAAAACCCCCAGCATGCTCCATCACACAGTCTGCACATCCAGAGACACTACAACTCCCAGCATGCTCCATCACACAGTCTGCACATACAGAGACACTATAACCCCCAGCATGCTCCATCACACAGTCTGCACATCTAGAGACACTACAACCCCCAGCATGCTCCATCACACAGTCTGCACATACAGAGGCACTACATCCCCCAGCATGCTCCATCACACAGTCTGCAAATCCAGAGGCACTACAACCCCAGCATGCTCCATCACACAGTCTGCACATACAGAGACACTACAACCCCCAGCATGCTCCATCACACAGTTTGCACATCTAGAGACACTACAACCCCCAGCATGCTCCATCACACAGTCTGCACATACAGAGGCACTACAACCCCAGCATGCTCCATCACACAGTCTGCACATACAGAGACACTACAACCCCCAGCATACTCCATCACACAGTCTGCACATCCAGAGACACTACCACTCCCAGCATGCTCCATCACACAGTCTGCAGATCTAGAGACACTACAACTCCCAGCATGCTCCATCACACAGTCTGCACATCCAGAGACACTACAACTCCCAGCATGCTCCATCACACAGTCTGCACATACAGAGGCACTACAACCCCCAGCATGCTCCATCACACAGTCTGCACATACAGAGGCACTACAACCCCAGCATGCTCCATAAATAGATCCCCATCTGTGATCTGTGATGACAATAGCAGGGATTTCTCCAGATCTGTGAGTGGAGACAAACCCTTTTTTTTGCCTTAATTATTGTATTGTACTTTTTACATTGATTCTATGCATATTGTATTGTATCTAATTACTGTATTTTTTACATTGTTTCTCTGCTTTATTTTTTACACGGTTTCTCTACTTTAAGTATTGTACTTTTTACATTGATTCTTTGCTTAGTGTATTGGATTTTTACATTGATTCTCTACTTTAATTACTTACTGTATTGTATATTTTTTATTGTTACCTATGACCGCTCGTAAACAAACCACTGTATTGTAAAGCATTGCAGAATATGTTGGCGCTATATAAATAAAGATTTATTATTATTATTATTATTATTATTATTAATAATAATAATAATGAATCAGGGTGTGTAGAGTCTAGGGGTAGGGGGGCTTCTGCTGTTTGTGAGATCACAGTCAAGCAGAGAGATTGAGGGAGAGAGGGAGGGGGGAGGGATTGGCTTAGAGCAGACAGGGCAGTAATACAAAGAAACGCAGCCCCTCTTATGCAAATTGCTGCACACTCCGTCCCCTGCTGCACACTCTCTAAGGACTTCTATAACATTTATCTCTGCAATCATACATGGAATCATTGCAGTTAAGGTATGATTGCGCTCAGTATCCCAGAGCCTTTAAGGCAGTGGCCTCACTTTATAGCCGTAATACCTGCTGCTCTTTAATATAATTAGTCTTTTTCTATAGGCCAAAGGAACTTTTGGGGCCTGCCAGGCTCCAGGTTCTGGGTGTGATTGCAACCCCTGCACCTATTGTAGTTACACGCCTGGCTGGATGATATATACCATACAGATATGTCCTTCCATACCTTTACTTCAGAATCAACATATGTACCATATCAGTGGACAAGGGGATGATCAGGATTTTAATTAAACACAATTTTCTGATACTATGTCGGGAAACATTTTTGTTATTTGTACCTAATTTTGGTCACACAGTGTTTGTTCTGTCTAATAGCCTTAAAAGGATTTTGCTGTCACTCCAATGTAATGAATTTGGAAATCCATAAAAAAAATTCAAGGAACGGTAATGGTGGATACTGTTCTTGCCCTGGTATGTTAGCAGTTACTATTACTATGTGGCTGGAACAGATGGCTCAATTTATAATTTTTATAGGCAAGGTACACAAATAATGAATTTTAATGACTTTGTTACTATATATACCCAGTATACTTTTATTTCCAGTTACCTTACGCAAAAGGAACAAAAATTCATATAGTGAAACGCGTTGGGTCCTTAGTGATGTCATGCTTAATGGGTGAAATAACGGTTAGGGATACAGCAAGAAAGATGGTGAGCAGGGCTAAGGGATTCAGGGTAACTAATCTGACCCTTAGACTGGGGGTCTCTCACCCACCCTGCTCCTGGAGGTTCCTCTGAAGACGAGGAGGTCTGAGTCACCATCCTTCCCCTAAGCTCCTGAAAATCCCTAAGACTTAGAGACCCTCCCTCTACCCACAAATCAAGAAGCCATAGCGACTCCCAAGGCAAGGAATCTCCTGGAGAGAATGTGGAAAGACTACAGCAACACAGCACTTGTGTCTTCACACCTCAGAGACCTAGAAGAGACTAATGGCCACGTCACACGCTTCAATTTCCTTAACGATATCGCTTAAGCGATCTGCTTTTTTGATCGCTTAAGCGATATCGTTTGTCTGTCGCTGCGTGTAATCAAGCGATTTTACAATGTAAAATCGCTTGATTGTTTGATCGCAGATTTGTGAGCTGGAGCTCATATCAAGCGATAATTGCTTGATCAATCTGCATTATCGTGGTGTGTGACACCGCGATGAACGATCTCCCAGTGGCAGAGCCTATGCTGGGAGATGGTAACTAAGGTAAACATCGGGTTACTAAGCGCCGCTCAGCGCCTAGTAACCCGATGTGTACCATAGATACCAGCGATGTCTCTGGTCCACATCGTTGGTGAGTCTGCCTGTGTGACAGCTCAGCAACGATGTGAACGATATTGTTAGCGATCGCGCGTGCACGTGATCACTAACAATATCGCTCACAAGATTGAAGCGTGTGACAGCACCCTAACTCTATCAATCAGCTTGAGGAAGGGGATGCTATTTAAAGGCTAGGGGAGGAAATTCCAGATGACTCACACTTAGGCGGGCGTCACACGCATCAATCTTGTGAGCGATAATGTTAGCGATCACATGCACGCGCGATCGCTAACAATATCGTTCACATCGCTGGTGAGCTGTCACACAGACAGACTCACCAGCGATGTGGAGCAGCGAGATCGCTGGTAACTATGGTACACATCGGGTTGCCAGGCGCTGCGCGGCGCTTAGTAACCCGACGTTTACCATAGATACCATCTCCCAGCATAGGCTCTGCCGCTGGGAGATCGTTCATCGTGGTGTCACACACCACGATGAAGCAGATTGATCAAGCGTTTATCGCTTGATATGAGCTCCGGCTCACAAATCTGCGATCAATCAATCAAGCGATTTTACATTGTAAAATCGCTTGATTACACGCAGCGACAGACAAACGATATCGCTTAAGCGATCAAAAAGCAGATCACTTAAGCGATATCGTTCAAGAAATTGAAGCATGTGACATGGCCATTAGTCTTCACATCATCCACCACCTGGACAATTAGCAAAGTATACTGACATTCACTCACGCAGTTCCAGAAGAAATTCGCACACATTCACAGCAGCATTCACATAGTCTCCCTGGCCCCTTCCTCAGGACAAATCAATATCATATTGCCATGCTTCAGTACGTCTCTAGGAGCTCTGAAACATGTTGACTAAATCAATATTACATTCACCCTTTGATATCTCATGGAATACGGCAGCGCGGTGTTTAACCCTTTAAGCTCCCTACTCTATATGCCCCACGCTGGGGACTGCAGCAGCCTTGATCTGCTTTTATAGTGGTTGTGACTCTCACAACCACACAAGGTGAAGCCTCTGATACCTATTTAGGTCATATTTTATCTCTCAGACCCTTCATCCTCCCTACTTTAACTTTCTGAGATAATGACCTTTGCGTTTTCATTGGCTGTAAGCCATAACCATCAACATTAACAGAAATAAACACATGAAATAGATCCCTCTGTGTGTAATGACTCTATATAATGTATGTGCTTCACTTTATGTATTGAATTACTGGAATAAATTCACTTCTTGATGAGATTCTAATTCATTGAGATGCTCCTATCTGTACAGTGCACTGTTTCCTTTATGTGTATGCCCGGAGCGGACACCCTAAATGGATGATCACTCACTCCACCGGCAATACGCAGCGCCACAGAAATTAACTTGCCGCAAGGTTTAAAGAAGCTTTTCCTGGGTCACAGAGTCCTATGGTACATACAAATGCAAGTGGAGACAGTCTCCATGAAATCTTTACACACTGACCTCCTCTGCTGTCTGCGAAGAGAGACCCCTGGAAATGTTTTAAGTCCTAGCTACCTTTCCCTACCTGACTAGATTAACTGCAATCGGTCACAGCCAGACTTACTTACAGGGGCTGATTTCACTCCACAACACCCTCAGTCTTTTGTTTGCTGCTGATCACAGGCACTTCTGGGTCCCATTCATCAACTCTGGACTCCTTCTCCAACTGTCTTCTTCAACTGCCTCCTCATGTACAGGGCATAGCAGCATCTTTGGTATCTATGGTTACAGACACTCACATCTTGCTGTCTGATGACCCCTAGTGGTAAGACTAAGTCATGCTTGCTTTCACATCTGCGGTAGGGTGTAATTCCCAGCAGATCTGCCCTGTAACGGCCGACTTACGGCACCGAACCGGCAAGCCCCATTAATTCTCCATGGGGCTCGTGGTCGGGTGAGGCGAGTGTGGTATTGCCAGATCCGGCATGTGCGGCACTTGCTGCTAGCAGTGTTTTATTTTGCAGGTGCCGGATTCATCAATAGCGCACTCACCGCACCGGACCGCGAGCCCCATAGAGAATGACTGAGGCGAATGAATGAGGCGACATCTGCCGGGAATTACACCTTACCGCAGATGTGAAAGCACCCTTAGGCCCCTTTCACACTGGCGTTTTTGACAAATTGCGGCAGATCTGGCAGATTTACCACATCTGCTGCCTAATGGCCGTGCTTGTGGCACTCTTGCGGCAAGCCCCATGCATTGTCTGCTTCTGAGCCCTGCCGTGCGCCCAAACAGTGGTTTATGACCACATATGAGGTATCGGTGTACGCAGGAGAAGTTGCCCAACAAATTTTAGGATGCATTTTATCCTGTTGCTCATATGAAAATGAAAATATTTAGGCTAAAAGACAATTTTTGTGAAAACAAAGGTACTTTTTCATTTTTACGGATCAATTTGTGAAACATCTGGGGGTTCAAGGTGCTCACCACCCATCTAGTTAAGTTCCCTGGGGGGTCTAGTTTCCAAAATGGGGTCACTTGTGGGGGAGCTCCAATGTTTAGGCACAGAGGGGCTCTCCAAACGCAACATGGTGTCCGCTAACAATTTGAGCTCATTTTCCAATTTTTGTTAGCGGACACCATGTCGCGTTTGGAGAGCCCCTCTGTGCCTAAACATTGGAGCTCCCCCACAAGTGACCCCATTTTGGAAACTAGACCCCCCAGGGAACTTATCTAGATGCATAGTGAGCACTTTGAACCCCCAGGTGCTTCACAAATTGATCCGTAAATATGAAATAGTACTTTTTTCATTTTTACGGATTAATTTGTACCCTGCAGTACACCCAGGAATTGAGGCACCGGCGCTATAGACCTCACAATATCCCAAATACACTGTGTGCAGAATTATTAGGCAAATGAGTATTTTGATCCCATGATACTTTTTATACATGTTGTCCTACTCCAAGCTATATAGGCTGAGAGCAAACTACCAATTAAGTAAGTCAGGTGATGTGCATCTCTGTAATGAGGAGGGGTGTGGTGTAATGACATCAGCACCCTATATAAGGTGTGCTTAATTATTAGGCAAATGCCTTTCCTTAGGCAAAATGAGTCCGAAGAGAGATTTGCCGGGCTCTGAAAAGTCCACAATTGTGAGATGTCTTGCAGAGGGATGCATCAGTCTTGGAATTGCCAAACTTTTGAAGCGCGATCACCGAACAATCAAGCGTTTCATGGCAAATAGCCAACAGGGTCGCAAGAAGCGTGAGGGCAAAAAAGGGGCAAAATAACTGCCCATGAATTGATGAAAATCAAGCGTGAAGCTGCAAAGATGCCATTTCCCACGAGTTTTGCCATATTTCAGAGCTGCAACATCACTGGAGTATCAAAAAGCACAAGGTGTGCCATACTCAGGGACATGGCCAAGGTAAGGAAGGCTGAAAAATGACCACCTCTGAACAAGAAACATAAGATAAAACGTCAAGACTGGGCCAAGAGATATCTGAAGACTGATTTTTCAAAGGTTTTATGGACCGATGAAATGAGAGTGACTCTTGATGGGCCAGAGGCTGGATCAGTAAAGGGCAGAGAGCTCCACTCTGACTCAGTCCCCAGCAAGGTGGAGGTGGGGTACTGGTATGGGCTGGGATCATCAAAGATGAACTTGTGGGACCTCTTCGGGTTGAGGATGGAGTGAAGCTCAACTCCTGGACTTAGGCTAGGGTTACACTTGCAGATTTTACATGCGTTTTTGAGACTTTTGTTTTGTGAAAACGCATGCAAAAACGCATCCATAGGCCCCCATGCAAAAAAAACGCATGCCCCAATAGCAAAAACGCATGTCTAAATGTACCATACGTTTTTGGGATGCGTTTTTGCCTCAGCACTAAAAATACTGCATGCAGCATTTTTTGGTGCTTTTTCAAAAACGCATGCATTTTTTTAACATGGGGCCCTATGGGAAACGCATGCGTTTTTGAAAGTGTCTAAATGTAGCATGTGTTTTTAAGGGGGCTCTACACCTATCAGCAAAAACGCAGCCCAAAAATGCATACTGCCTAAAACAGGCAAAAAAACGCATGCCAAGTGTGACTCTAGCCTTACTGCCAGTTTTCTGGAAGACAACTTCTTCAAGCAGTGGTACAGGAAGAAGTCGGTATCGTTCAAGAAAATCATGATTTTCATGCAGGACAATGCTCCATCACATGAATCCAACTACTCCACAGCGTGGCCGGCCAGTAAAGGTCTAAAAGAAGAAAAAATAATGACATGGCCCCCTTGTTCACCAGATCTGAACCCCATAGAGAACCTGTGGTCCCTCCTAAAATGTGAGATCTACAGGGAGGGAAAACAGTACACCTCTGGGGACAGTGTCTGGAGGCTGTAGTGGCTGCTGCACGCAATGTGGATCGTAAACAGATCAAGCAACTGACAGAATCTATGGATGGAGGCTGCTGAGTGTCATCATAAAGAAAGGGGGCTATATTGGGCACTCATTTTTTGGGGTTTGTTTTTGCATGTCAGAAATGTTTATTTCTAAATTTTGTGCAGTTATATTAGTTTACCTGGTGAAAATAAACAAGTGAGATGGGAATATATTTCTTTTTTATTAAGTTGCCTAATAATTCTGCACAGTAATAGTTACCTGCACAAACAGATATCCTCCTAAGAGCCAAATCTAACAAAACCTACTCCAACTTCCAGAAATATTAAGCTTTGATATTTATGAGTCTTTTGGGTGATTGAGAACATTGTTGTTGATCAATAATAAAAATAATCCTCTAAAATACACCTTGCCTTATAATTCTGCACACAGTGTAATGTCAATGCACCACCAATTGTATAGAGTTTACCACTCTCTTCTGCTCCTCAGAAAATTAAATTTCAACCCCAATTGCAAACATGTAGTCTAAAATCTGTGATTCAGCTTACTAACCCTTGGAAATTAATGTAAATCCAAAGGTCCAAAAAGTCTCTGGAAAACATCTTGAGGTTTTGGTCTATATTTTAGAATGAGATAAGATGGCTAAGTTGACCCATTAGGACAACAAATAATTCATTCATTTGACATTACTTTCAATATAACTTAAATATAACTATTAAATAATAGGTATGGAAGGAACTGGAACTTGTTGACGACATATGTTAACAGGCCATTGTTTCTTTAGCTAATGGAAAACTAATGTTCATAAACAATCACAATATATAATCTTCCTTCCCTGAATGCCGGTAATTGTAATGTGTAAAGGACAACGGATAATTGTGAAATCCTTGAAGGAAATTAGAATAAGGAAGAACATTGTGCAACATTCTTATAGTGTATGTTCTTTTCTGGCTGTACCTTTGTGTATTAGGTGATTTTGTGACTTTATATTTCGATTTATGATTATTTATGCATTTGATTAAACAGAATATATAAAGGAAACCATCCTGCATTGTTCTCTGTGCCAAAATAAGTTACAAACAATATTCGAACCTGTTACCAAAATGGCAAAGTCCACTACCTCTCTGCTGGTTGTTACTGCCTGGTCACCTGGCCAGGTCTATAGGGGCATCTTGGGGCATTGTGTGCATCCGCCTACACTTATCCGGCTTTGTGAATTCTGCCTTGTGTTGGTGTGATATGTTGGGTCATATATCTCCTGATTTTAGAAGTGTTGTATTGTTGCTATACTGTGTACTCCCCCATCCTTTGTAGTCATAATTAAATCACAGATGATCTGACCACTGAATTTGCTTGGTTATTATCTGAATGTGTCCTTGCATCCTGATGAACCCTTGTAGATGTGTCCTGAAGTCAGTGGCGTAACAAGTCCACTGCGGGCCCTGGTGCAGCTTATACACCGGGGCCCCCTTTGGTGAGGACCGGGGGGGGGCGTGCTGTCAGAAATCTTCAGCCTGCCAGCACAGCTGAGGAGCAGGGGGGTAGCTGTCAGGAATTTGCAGCCCTCACAGCACAGTTGCGGGGAGGAGTGGAAGGGCGGGCACAGATACTGAAAGTCCCGCTTCACTCCCTTTCCATCCTCCCTCCTCGGCTCAGACACCCGCGGTCGCGGCGGGCGGCTGGGGGCGCGACCGCGATAGGTACGCCACTGCCTGAAGTTATGAAGAGGTTCCAGCACCAGCAGGTTAATTCCAAATTCTTTATTCCAAAATTTTTTTAAAAGCATAAGGAAACGAGGCAAAACATTTCAGGCATATAGTGCGGTGACCGGGCACTGGTTTACGTGTTTCGAGGTGTAATATGGCACGTGTTGCACATTGGCTGTTTTTAATTAGATGTTTATTTTTGGAAATTAAAGATTCCAGATGTATGAGGCGAGTTGTGAGAGGCGATTTGTGCACATCTGTGTCGGTCTGTGTGGTGTGTGTGTCCCTGGGGGGTGTGTGTCTCTGGGGTGTGTGTGTGTCCCAGTGGTGTGCGTGTATCGCTGTGGGGGGGTCCCTGTGGTGTGTGTCTTTTTGGGGGGGATGGATGTCCCTGTAGTGTGTGTACTTGAGGGGGGAGGGGTGTCTCTGTGGTGTGTGTCCATCCCTATGGGGTCTGTGTGTTCCTGTGGGGTGTGTGTGTGTCTCTGTGTCCCTTTGGGGTGTGTATGTGTGTATGTCCCTGTGGTGTGTGTCCCTGTGGGGTGAGTGCATGTGTTCCTATAGGGTGTGTATGTGTGTGTGTCCCTGTGGGCAGGTGTCTGTGTTGTGTGTGTCTCTTTGTGGTGTGTGTGTTTGTGTTCCGGTGCGTGGTGAGTATCCAATGTTGGGGCTCCACCTTAGCTGTTACCCTTTGTGTGCATGTGGTGTGTATACATGTCCCCATGCGTGGTGAATATTCCATGTCAGGGCCCCACCTTAGTGACTATATGCTGGTATATGCTGTTAGTCTTTGGTGCTGTCATTAAGCCCCTCTCATTCACAACTGTCAACTGGTAACTGTCACTTTCTCTCCATTATGTAGATAGGGCCAAAATTGTTTGGTGAACTGAAACGCGCGGGGTTAAAATTTCGCCTCACAACATAGCCTATAACGCTCTTGGGGTCCAGACTTGTGACTTTGCAAAATTTTGTGGCTATAGCTGACAGCTGTCGATTTTCCTCCAACACTTCTCCATTCACTTTTTCCCCATTATGTAGATAGGGGAAAAATTGTTTGGTGAACTGGAACGCACAGGGTTAAAATTTCGCCTCACAACATAGCCTATGACGCTCTCGGGGTCCAGACGTGTGACTGTGCAAAATTTTGTGACTGTAGTTGCGACCGTGTAGATGCCAATCCCGGATATACATACTGTACACACATACATACATACATACACACACACATTCAGCTTTATATATTAGATAATGCCTTCTATGACACATTATTTTTGCATTCTCACCAATAGTGTGGCGCCCCTGAGGCTCCAGTCGCCACAGAGGTACTGCATCTCAGCCAAAGGTGTGGTATCACACTCTCGGGTAATGAAGGGACACCACTGGCACCCACACACCAGCATCCAACAACACACCAACCCAAGTCCTGTGATTCGGGCGGACCCTGTTTAGGGAGGGCCCAATGCCAGGCCGGAGGGGAACCGAGTAGAGGGTGCGGGTGGAGGAAGTAGTAGAAACACGTTAGGAACTAGTGAGGAAGGAGGAACAACTAAGGACGTAGAAGACGTGACTGACATCGGGGAGGCATAGAGAGAAAAAAGGAGGGAAAGAGACAGTGGAAGGAAGTTGGTGTAAGGAGTCTGACATGAGAGGACAGACGCAGAGAGGTGTCCTGGGAATTGGAGTCGGTTGGAACTTGTCCCAGGGACAAGGAAAGAGAAAGTCGATAGCGGAGCAAGTGAAGGCTTCCACAGGGACAGAAGGGGTCCCATGGACACGGGAAGTGAAGGATCCACATATGGTGCCAGTATCCAGGCCAACAGAGACCAGAGTCAGGTGGAGGGACTGGGTCGCAGAAAGTGAACCGGCCCTAGACTAGTGGAGTGACTGCAGGACTCATCTAGCTAACCGGGGGCTGCGGTGAATTCACATGCAGCAGCCCGAGCCACACTTATTCGTCAAAAAGGCAACCACATAGGGCCAAGGGAACTAGGATGACATCACCCAACAGGACCCGAGGTTGCTGGCTCGGGACATTGAGTGTGAGGCGCTGGGCAGAAGGGCGAGAGCCAGCGTAGAACAACGACCCAGGAAAGAGCACTAGAATGGGAGCCTGGTAGAGTGTTCCTGCGTTATCCGAGAGTTGGTTGGAACGCCTACCCGGAGGGCTCAGCACCCTGTGGGTAGCTGGAAAAACCTGGAGTTTGAACTGTGAGTAAAATCTAAAGACTGCACCTTACTGTGTCCTCCATTGCTTTCCTACGTCCTCAGTCTGGCATCCCACCATTCCCTATCTCTTAAATAAACTGGTTTCAACTGCCCAGGGGCCTCCCACTCTACAATTGGAGAGCAGAACATCTAGCTGCGTTACCAACAGCCCCAGAGGATCTGCCCGCAGTATCGGCTATCCATTACCAATTGCCGAAACCCACGGGTGGCGTCACATGAAATCCCATATAAAATATATCTCCCATTTTCTATGACAACGCCAGGGCCATGGAGCCGGGTCACAGCCCAGTGACCTTCCTAGAGAACTGCCCGACTCATTTCCGAGTACCCCACGGCCTTGGTGGGTGTGTCAAGTGTTATACTTCGAGTCAAAGATTCTGAGCTCTGCCCTCGGGATCATGCAAGAATATCCCAAAAATACCTAAGAATGCTAATGTTTTAAAATTGTTTCCCTAAACCCAAAGTTTTGTACTACAGTAGACTGCTGTGATAATCGTGTTGGCAAGTATGAATTTCTGCCTTGCTTATCCTACTCACATACCATTATTTTAAAAGATGGACATAACAATTTTCTTAGGGGTTCTCCAGGACTTTAATGTGACAGCATATCAAGCTGACAGATCTGCTGTAAGCTGTCCATAGAGGTCCGTATGTGGAGGCATATGCAACTTTTAGAGGAATAAAGCAATCTCTATCCCAAGTTATCATGGAGCCATTCAAATTAAGCTCACTGGGTACTAATTGTCGCAGGGTATGGCCTCTCTGAAACCCTAAAAGGCACAGTATAAGAGTAGAAAATCACTTTGGTACAATCCATCTTGATGGGACATAGAGGTCCCTGACCCCAGTTAAATGCTTATAAGCAATATAGGAACTATTGCCCGTGTAAAGAAGATTTTGGTGGTCGGATTGAGCTACTGAGCATGTGTGACCATAAAAAGGCGACATATTATGAGGACGTTCCAAGAAAAAAAGTGTGAATAGCGGGGACAGCCATAACGTGTATATAACAGTAAAGTATAGACACAGTAATATTCCGGAAAGTTCATGTGTGTCAACATGGGTCGAGGAAGCAGAAAACAGTGATGATCAAGTGAGCACCAGAAAGTAACCAATGGGGATCAAGGTGGATGATCATGATTTATTCAATCATTTGAAAAAAAGTCTTTAAACAAAGAGAAATCCCTTAACCATCCCTGGCTGCATCTCATCCTGGCTGCATCTCATCCCTGGCTTCATCAAATCCATGACTGCATCTCATCCCAGGCTACACATCAACCCTGGCTGCACCTTATTCCTGGTTACATCTCATCCTGAGCTGTTTCTCACCCTGGACTGCACGCCACACCTGGCTGCTCCTGAGCCCTGGCTCCAATTCATTGCCACGGCCAGCACCCTGCTACAACTTATTCATCCTCACTCACCGCCACGCTCCTCCTGACCCTTGGCAATATCTCTTCCCTACTACACCTCACCCCTGGCTGCGGGCCTTCCTAACCCCACCCCTGTGGTGTCTCACCTCTGCGAACTGCATACACAGCTGCTACCTACAATGTTTCCCCTTTTTTTTACCTTCACCCCCATTCTACTTCACTTCCTACTAAACCTGCTAATCCCTCCACCCACCAAGAAAGTAGTGATCTCTCCCTCTATCCAAACCACACACCTAACCCCCTCCTCCGAACTGTTCCTCCACACACAATACCTTGTCTCCAGGAACGCACGCCCACCATGTTAACTCTACTGCTCCCACCTTCTAACCTTCTCACTGCTTCTGCTCCTCGCAGATGACATATACCCCAATCCTGATCCCCCCATCACATCTCTTCACCCACCCTTAACCCATACCCACTCCCAAACACAAACACTCGCAACCATCACAATCTAATACCCATTACCCCAGCCCCCCCTTCTCCAATCCCCCTACCCGGAGCACTCTGGAACGCTCGCTCAGTATGCAATAAACTCTCATTCACCCACAACCTCCTCATCTCCAACAAACTCTCATTCCTTGGCATCACTCAAACATGGCTTAACCCCCTCCGACACTGCCTCCCCTGCCGCACTCTCCTATGGTGGACTCACTCTTTCTCACACACCCTGCCCCAGCAACACCCACAGCAGAAGTGTCGGAATAATCCTGTCCGACAAATCCTCCTTGACCTCAATTTCACCGCCACCCTCTACCTCCTTCCCCTCCTTCGAGGTGCACTCCGTCCGCATCTTCTGCCCCTGCAACCTTCAGCTGGCTGTCATCTACCACCCCCCATGGATCTACCCCACCTCACTCGACCATTTCACCACTTAGCTTTTCCACTTCCTTTCTTCTGACATCCTCTCTATCATCATGGGTGATTTCAACATTCCCATTGGCACCCCCCACCCCACTGCCTCTAGACTCCTATCATTGACCATCTCCTTTGGGCTTTCCCAATGGTCCTCTTGAGCCACTCATAAGGATGGCCATACGCTTGACCTTATCTTCACCCGTATCTGTTCCCTCACTGACCTCTCAAACTCACCCCTCCCCCTATCCGACCACAACCTGCTGACTTTCTCCACCCTCTCCTCCCCACCACAACCCCCACTTCCTCTCCAGAAACTCAGTCATCCCCGCAGAAACCTTAAACTCATTGATTTCCACTCATTCTCTGAGTTCCTTCTTCTCACACACCTAGCTTCCTCTCTTGACGCTGACACTGCTGCCACCCTCTATAACACCACATTAACTACAGCCCTCAATCAGGCCGACCCCTCACACATACCAAAACCTGTACACACAGGCAACCCTGGCTCACCACCCTTACTAAAGAACTACATCAGGCATCCAGAGTGGCTGAGCAGAAATGGAAGAAATCCCACTCCGCGGAGCACTTTGCCACATACAAACAATCCCTCTCTGCAATACAAACCTATTTCTCTTCTTTAATTAACGCACTGTCCCGCAACCCCAAACAATTATTCAAAACTTTCAACTCTCTACTCCGTCCCCCTGCACCTCCTTCCCCCCTCATCTCTGTCGATGCCTTTGCCGCCTTCTTCGAACAGAAGATTGACATAATCAGAGAAAGCTTTGACCCAGTGTCCCCCCGCCCCCCATCACTGCCCAACCCTCTTTGTCTAAAGCAAGGTTTTCCAACATGACAGAAGATCAACTGTCCTCCTTTCTGTCATGATCACACCTCATCACCTGTGCTCTCGACCCACTCCCCTCCCACCACATCCCAAACCTAACCACAGTCCTCATACCTGCCCTAACCCATCTCTTCAACCTATCACTTGCCCCCGGCATCTTCCCCTCATCCTTCAAACATGCCTTGATCACACCCATCCTCAATAAACCCCGTGCTGTACCTCTTCTCTTTTGCATCAAAGCTGCTTGACACGTCCATTCTGACCTGTCCTCCCACTTCTCATTCTGCTCCCTCTTTGACCCCTGCAATCCGGCTTCAATTCTCATGACCCCACCTAAACAGCAATAACCAAAGTCACCAATGACCTACTGACCGCAAAGAGCAAAAAACACTACTCTGTCCTTTTCCTCCTTGACATATTTGCTTCATTCAGCACTGTTGACCACTCCCTCCTACTTCAGATCCTGGAATCTCTTGGCACCACTGACCTAGCCCTCTCCTGGATCTCCTCATACCTAATGGACCGGACTTTCAGCGTCACCTACTCCTACACCTCCTCCTCGTCCTACCCACTTTCTGTTGGCGTCCCCCAAAGCTTGCTTCTGGGACCACTACTCTTCTCCATCTACACCCTCAGCCTAGGACAACTCATTGAATCCAACAGCCTCCAGTACCATCTCTACGCCGATGACAACCAGATCTACCTCTCTGGGCCCGACATCACCTCCCTACTATCCAAAATTCCACAATGCCTGTCCACCATCTCATCCTTTTCCTCAAGCTGAACATGGACAAAGTCGAGTTCATCGTCTTCCCCCGAAGTGCTCCCCCCTCTACCAGACTTATCCATCCTCGTCAACGACTGTTCACTCTGCCCAGTCCCCTACGCCAAGTGCCTTAGGGTTACTCTTGACTCTTCCCTCTCCTTCAAGTTTCACATCCAAGCTCTGGCCACCTCCTTTCGACTCCAGCTCATAAACATTTCCCAGAGTCGCTCTTTCCTTGATCACGACACTGATAAAACTCTTGTTCATGCTCTCATTATCTCCCACCTTGACTACTGCAACCTCCTGCTCACCGGCCTCCCTGCTACTTCACTTGCACCTCTCCAATCTATCTTAAACTCCACTACTTGCCTAATCCACCTGTCTCCCCGCTGCTCCCCTGTCTCCCCCTCGCCAAGCCCTTCACTGGCACCCCACCTCTCAGAGATCCCAATTTGAAACCTTAACCATGACATACAAAGCCATCCATCACCTGTCTCCCCCCATATATCTCCAACATGGTCTCCCGACATGTGCCCGAACGCAGTCTACCATCCTCCCAAGAGCTCCTTCTCTACTCCCCCCTTATCTCATCCTCTCACAACCCCATACAAGACTTCTCCCGTGCATTCACCATACTCTGGAACTCTCTTCCCGAACACATCAGACACTCGCCTACTCTTGGTAATTTTAAAAGAAACCTGAAGACTTACCTCTTCCGACAAGCCTAAAACCTACAATGAGACCTGTCGCTGCACCGTCACAGATCAGCGCTTCCCCCTCCTATTGTTCCCTCACCCGCTCCTCGTAGATTGTGAGCCCTGCGGACAGGGTCCTCTCCCCTCCTGTATCTGTAAGACTCGATTGTCCATATATACTGTATTTGTCCTCGTTGTCCCCTCTTCATATGTAAAGCGCCAATCTAATGGAATCTAATGGAATCTAATGGCGCTATCTAAATAAATAATAATAATAATAATAATAAATAACCATTCCGTTAAAAGTCTCGTTATCCCTATAAAGCATCCTATGGAAAAGAAAACTAAAAATAAATCACAAATTTAGCATATAGAATTTAAGAAAAAAAAATGTAACAAACATGAAAATAATGCTAGAATCCCACAAAAAAGCCAAAAAAGTCCACTCTGTTTAAAGGGGACCTGTCAGATCCATTTAGCCCCCTATTCTACTTCTACTTCGCTGCACCTTGCTAGCTCAGCCCTAACCATCCCTCTCTGAGCTAAAACTGCAATATAAAGCTTGTATAAAATGATAAATAATAACTTACATCCAGTCTATGCGTAGACTTACATAAGCGAATCTCCGGGTCTCCATCTCCTCCTCGCAGGCTCGTATCATGCCCCGCTGGGCGTCATCATTCCGTCTCCTGTTCCTCCTCTTTTGAAATTCCCGCCGTCTCCATGTAGACTGATGCGCTGGCCGAACATCAGTTCCGGTCGAGTGCATTGTAGGGGTTATCAGGTGTATGGGCGGCTTCCATATGCTCACTGCACATGCACCGGACCGACTACACCTGATAACCCCCACAATACACGGACCAGAACTGAGTCCGGCCGGCACATCAGACTACATAATTGGCACATTAATTAGAAAAAACAATTCCCGGTGCTTTACCTGGCTCGTCTCGATTGCCTTGATGTTGTGTTAACAAAAGGGGTTAATGACAGCTGAGTATTGACAGTTAATGAGCTGAACAAGAAGTGGTGTTACAAACACGTGGTCCTCAGTAAAATGCTGCTGATCTAATCACTGTTTTGCTTTATTTTACAGCCCCCAGCCCTTCCTGCCACCATTTCATAACTGTAAAGTCTGGGTTCGGGGTCCGGGCTCAAGTTTGGGTAGAGTCCGGTCTTGAACCTGGACTTTAACAAAAAGTGTGGCCAGATCCACCGAACCTGAACATCGGCATATTTGCCCATCTCTACTCACTAACACAAATTTAAATAAGTTTGTGAACAATATTTGAGAGAAAAAGACCTGTTTTATACATGGAAAAAATCGTATATCTTTGGGTTGAATGCATGATAAATGGGAGCAAAAATAAAAGTGCAAAAGTAAGTGTTGCATAAGTGTTGCATTTATATTCTTTGTTCAGTGTAAATCTCTTTGCTTATTTCCAGCGTAACCCATAATGGTGAATTGTTCACCCGCTGATGAGGTTTTCCTCTAGGTCATTCCTCTTTATTATATGAACTGGTGCCAGGTTTGCAGGTTTGCCAATATTACAATCCTTTCTGCAGGAGCGCCACACCGCTTCCAATTATTTGGAACCCACAGGTATAAAACAATAATGAATTGCAGTTGTTAACAGGATGTTGTTACGATTAAGGCCGAGAACCAGACAGATCAGAAAATATTTTTCTACTTTATTGATTTAACCGATCTCAGATTATCATTGACCTATTTATCAAGACAAAGGGACAGATTTACCTTCGATACCAAAGAAAACCACAAATATCTCAATAAATTAGAATTCATTTCAGTAATACAATACATAAATGAAACGCATATAATATAGAGTCATTACACACAGAGGGATCTATGTCAAGGGTTTATTTATGTTAATGTTGATGATTATGGCTTACAGCCAATGAAAACCGAAAGCTCATTATCTCAGAAAATTAAAGTAGGGAGGATGAAGGGTCTGAGAGATAAAATATGACCTAAATAGGTATCAGAGGCTTCACCTTGTGTGGTTGTGAAAGTCACAACCACTATAAAAGCAGATCACGGCTGCTGCAGTCCCCAGCATGGTGCATATAGAGTAGGGAGCATGAAGGGTTAAACACTGCACTGCCGTATTCCATCAGACATCAAAGGGTGAATATAATATTGATTTATTAGTCAACGCGTTTCAGGGCTCCCTGGCCTCTTCCTCAGGACAAATCCATATCATATTGCCGTGTTTCAGGGTGTTTCAGGGAGCCCTGAAATGCATTCAGTAATACATCAATATTATATTCACTCCTTTGATGCCTCATGGAATATGGCAGCGTGGTTTTAACCCTTCATCCTCCCTACTTTAATTTTCTGAGATAATGACTTTTAGGTTTTCATTGTCTGTAATCTATAACCATCAATATTAACAGAAATAAACACCTGAAATAGATCCCTCTGTGTGTAATGACTCTATATAATATATTTGTGTCACTTTATGTATTGAATTACTGATATAAATTACCTTTTGATGACATTCTAATTCATTGAGATGCACTCGTAATACAATGTAATGTAAGACAAATGGCAGTACCTGGCTGTGGCTTCTATCAGAAAACATAGCAGCTCCGGAACTGAGCCACCACCAGCACCGCCAACAGTTGATCGGAATGGGCACCAAGTGTCGGACCTGAGCCGATCAGATATTGATGATCTATTGAAAGTTCATCAACGTTTAAGTGGCGGCAACCTCTTTAATAGTAGAGATGAGAGAGTCTGGCAGTTTTAATTGAAGAATCCGCCAAGGAAAAGGTGCAAATGCCGCGCTGTCAGGAGGAGAAACATCAAAAGCAGGAATATTGCAGAAAGTGATTTAATTTTATTGCAATACAGGCTCCTTCTTCAGGAAAAAAAAATCACATCATGCTGATTAAATCACTTTCTGCAATATTCCTAATTTGATGTTCCTCCTCTTGGCATTTTCTGCTTTTCCTTGGCGTATTCTTCACTTTACTCTATGGAGGCTGCTGCAGGCTGGGATTCCATGTGCATATAGTGGTTGTGACTGGTACAACCTTGAACAGTAAGCCTCCCACTGTATTTCCTCTCCAGCCTAAAACCCTATTGTGTGCTTTTTGTCATCTTCAGCTTATTAATAAAGTTTTTTCTTGGGTAGAATTGCTCAACGTCTGTTGGGATATTCGATCCACATCAATTTTATTTGATGTGATACGAATGGACTTGGATTGACATTGAAAAAGCTGTTTATTATATTCCAAGGTCCTCTGACACCAAAGCATAATAAATGGATGGGCTGGGAATGGGCTAAAAGAAAACACAATTTCATGCTAACCCAACTTTTCATAATCCCTGCTGGTCCTCCGCTGGCTTCATAAGGCTGGAATCACACTGTCCGTGTGATATGCCAGTCCCTCGGACTAGTGTAGGATCATTAACCCTGAACGGCCTCTCCCTCTCTGGACGGGGAGTGTGGAGCTTCATGGAAATGCAAGCAGCTGACGCTCCCGTCCTGACAGGGAGAGGCCGTTGCAGGTTCCTGTTCCAAGACTCCTCCAACTGCCTCGCATGTCACACGGATAGTGTGATTCCAGCCTAAGGCTCCCGATCTGCTTCTATCATTGTATCCTCTTCACTCTAACATTTTGTACTATTTATACAAATGAAATTCTTAAGAAATGTAATGTGTAAATATCCACGTATTTTTGGGCATTCTAAACTGTTCCCATCACATTTAACATAGTGTAATTGAGGTTCCTGTAACCCCTTTATATCCTTAGACGTGCCCCTGTATAACTCATAAAACAACTTTTAGTGTGCCCCGGGCTGTATGTTAATGGGTTGTTAAAGGTCTGATGGGGTGTAGCACACTGCGGTCAGAGCCGCCCTGCTGTCTGGAAAACACGCCCCACTGCATTGAAAATGCCGCCCCTCCCCCCCTTGTATGCATGTGAATGACATACAACGTCATTCACACATCTCGCACCTGCGCAATGCCGACGGTCACTGGGCTGTATAGAAGCCGCACATGGAAACACAAGGCTGACTGGTATACTGTACATACTTAATTATAGAGTAAATAAATTGACGCTACAACCGGATGGATAAACAAGGCCGTGGGCTTTATTAAGGTTTAAATAAATTATTAAATTAAATAATAACCATTTAATTTCATTTTCCAAAATGAACTAAAGCTATATTTTAATAGCATTACATCCATATAAAACTTTGTTATATAAATACCATGAAATATACCAAAACCATCCCACCCGGGCAGCACATAGCTATGTGCAGCCCCCCCAAACACGCCCGAGACCTTGTTCAACCATAGTCTGTAAACCAAGGTTGAAAATATCACATCCGATATCACTCAAGTGAACTCCATCATTCCGATACATTTCTGAAAGAAAACCTTCCAAATCGACATGACGGTAAGACCGTCCCCCAGAACACGAAATAAACCTTTCCAGAAGCCGATTGACCCGCTTCCGGATACCTTCCATAAATTTGAACGGCTCCGTTTTCCACACCAAACAAGGAACGATCTCGGAAAAAACCAGCTCCGAAAAAGGTAACATAGAACGAATGAGACCAACATCTCTCTTAAAGTTACTCAGCAGGTCTAAAGTTGGTATTTTTCCGATATCGTTACCTCCTATGTGTATCACTAGAAGATCCGGAAGCGGGAAGGCAACTGAAATTTCACTTACCGTATATACTCGTGTATAAGCCGAGTTTTTCAGCACAGAAATTGTGCTGAAAAGTGCCCCCCTCGGCTTATACACGAGTCAGTGACGGCTGACTGTGTGGGGCCGGTGTCCGGGGGATGGAGGAGGCAGGGGGAGGCTGTATAGTGAGCGGCCGGTCACGTGGGGCCGCTCATTAGTGCAATGCAATATGCACTGCATCCCCCTGTCCATCAGCGGCAGGGGGAGCGGTGCATATTACATTGCACTGTCAGTGCTCTCCCGCCCCCCTGTGGTAGTATACAGCAGCCCCCCCGTGGTAGCATACAGCAGCCCCCCGTAGTATATACAGCAGCCCCCCCTGTGAGAATACAGCAGATCCCCCGTGGTAGTATACAGCAGCCGCCCCGTAGTATATACAGCAGCCCCCCGTGGTAGTATACAGCAGCCCCCCTGTGGGTATATAGAGCCCCCCCCCGTTGCTGCCGCACACACCTGTAAAAAGAAGATCTTTCATACTTATCCTCCTGCTGTCACGCGATCATCCTCCGCTCTTCTTGCTTGCACCCGGCGTCCATCCACGTGACCGCGCACAAATAGTGACGTCATTATTTGTGCGCGGTCATATGGATGGACGCCGGGGCCCGGGTGCAAGCAAGAAGGAGAGCGGAGGATGATCGCGTGACAGCAGGAGGATAAGTATGAAAGATCTTCTTTTTACAGGTGTGCGGCAGCAACGGGGGGGGGGCTCTATATACCCACAGGGGGGCTGCTGTATACTACCACGGGGGGCTGCTGTATATACTACGGGGGGGCTGCTGTATACTACCACGGGGGGGCTGCTGTATTCTCACAGGGGGGGGGCTGCTGTATATACTACGGGGGGGCTCTATATACCCACAGGGGGGCTGCTGTATACTACCACGGGGGGCTGCTGTATATACTACGGGGGGGCTGCTGTATACTACCACGGGGGGGCTGCTGTATTCTCACAGGGGGGGGGCTGCTGTATATACTACGGGGGGGCTCTATATACCCACAGGGGGGCTGCTGTATACTACCACGGGGGGCTGCTGTATATACTACGGGGGGGCTGCTGTATACTACCACGGGGGGGCTGCTGTATTCTCACAGGGGGGGGGCTGCTGTATATACTACGGGGGGGCTGCTGTATACTACCACAGGGGGAGGCACTGCTGTATACTACCACAGGGGAGGGGCTGCTGTATATACCACAGGGGGGGACTGCTGTATACCCACAGGGGAGGGGCTGCTGTATATACCACAGGGGGAGGCACTGCTGTATACTACCACAGGGGAGGGGCTGCAGTATATACCACATGGGGAGGCACTGCTGTATACCCACAGGGGGGGCTGCTGTATACTACCACAGGGGAGGGGCTGCTGTATATACCTCTGTGGCTGCTGTATACTACCACAGGGGGAGGCTGCTGTATACTACCACAGGGGGAGGCTGCTGTACACTACCACAGGGGGAGACTGCTGTATACTACCACTGGGGAGGCTGCTGTATACTACCACTGGGGAGGCTGCTGTATACTACTACTGGGGCTGCTGTATATACCTCTGTGGCGGCTGTATACTACCACAGGGGGAGGCTGCTGTATACTACCACAGGGGGAGGCTGCTGTATACTACCACAGGGGGAGACTGCTGTATACTACCACAGGGGGAGACTGCTGTATACTACCACAGGGGGAGACTGCTGTATACTACTACTGGGGGAGACTGCTGTATACTACTACTGGGGGAGACTGCTGTATACTACCACAGGGGGAGACTGCTGTATACTACCACTGGGGAGGCTGCTGTATACTACCACTGGGGAGGCTGCTGTATACTACCACTGGGGCTGCTGTATATACCTCTGGGGCTGCTGTATACTACCACTGGGGCTGTATATACTTCTGGGGCTGCTGTATACTACCACTGGGGCTGTATATACCTCTGGGGCTGCTGGATACTACCACTGGGGCTGTATATACCTCTGGGGCTGCTGGATGCTACCACTGGGGCTGTATATACCTCTGGGGCTGCTGTATACTACCAATGGGGCTGTATATACCTCTGAGGCTGCTGTATACTACCTCTGGGGCTGCTGTATACTACCACTGGGGCTGCTGTATACTACCTCTGGGGCTGCTGTATACTACCACTGGGGCTGCTGTATATACCTTTGGGGCTGCTGTATACTACCTCTGGGGCTGCTGTATACTACCTCTGGGGATGCTGTATACTACCACCGGGGCTGTATATACCTCTGGGGATGCTGTATACTACCACTGGGGCTGTATATACCTCTGGGGCTGCTGTATACTAACTACTGGAGCTGCTGCTGTATATACCACTGGGGCTGCTGCTGTATACTACCACTGGGGAGGCTGCTGTATACTACCATTGGGGGGGCTGTATACCACACTGCTGGGGGCTGTATACCTGTGCTGGAGTCCACCCTCGGCTTATACACGAGTCAATAGGTTTTCCCAGGTTTTGGGGGCAAAAGTAGGGGGGTCGGCTTATACACGGGTCGGCTTATACACGAGTATATACGGTAAATACTTACATAAATCCCGAAGTCGTAATCCCCTAAAACCAAACCAAAAAATCAGGGCCTGTGTAGAATCAAATGATAGGTTTTCTGTGTAACTTCTCCGAGACGCCCTCTTCTGGGCCCAATAAACGTAGGAATGACCTACTATCCAAACTATCAGTGGTCCTAAAAAAGATGATAACAAAGTTAAACCAACAAATTCGGGCGAACATACAATCTTGCTCTATGCGACTTCCACCTCCCCAAACGCTGAATGGATTGGGAACTTAACCCTGCACAAGCCGCCGTTGTGGCAGCTCCGATCCTAAAAGAATGAGATGAGAAGCGAAGATGGCTCATGTTCAACCTATGAAAACATTTTTTAAGTACAGTAACAGATTACACGGGCACTCCACGTATAACACTAAACAGGGTTGTCACTCCTGTGACTAATGCAGCTTACTCTGGCGGTGCCGGCATGTAAGTAAATCCAAGTCGATATCATAGAAAATAGAGCCGCACTCACCATTAGTCGATCTTGAACACTTTTATTCTTAGTTTAGTCCATACATGAAAACATTTTTTAAGAACTGAAGAAAATTGAAATACCGTCAGTGGATCACCACCCTCATGAATAAACAGAGAACACTGCATAGGGTGACGGATCTCCAGCCAATGACGCATGTTATGACAAGGGCAGAGAAAGGAATTTGGAAGTGAATTGAGCTTAACTGACATACCCGTACCCAATTGGTCCGTCTTGGATCTACGGACAAAAACCAAGATATAATTGTTGAACAATGAGACATCCTCGATTCTCAGTCCAGAAAATTTGAGTTTGCTATACGACACCACTTCACCGATCCTAAAAGCTCCAAAAAACATTAGAATAAAACAAGTGCGAAATAAAGAGACTTCGTATTCATTAAAACAAACATCCTTTAACATAAACCACAATTTCTTTAGCACTTCCAACGAAATCGGACGCCGAGTGTCCGGCATAGAAGTCCCCTTACGAACGCCCTTCAAAAACTGGCGAACGAGAAACATATCCGACAAAGAATCGCCTCCAAATAGTTGATGAAAAAAGGACACCCCATAAATGATTTTCGGCAAGCTGGAGTGACTGCGACCCGATTGCATAAGTTCTTCGCAAAATTTCAACACAACACCGGCATCGTGAGTAACTACAGGGATGCGTTTTGCTGAACAAAAAGAAGACCAGTCCCGCCATGCGGCCGCATACGAGGCCCATGTTGAGGGAGCCACAGAATTCTTAAGAAAACCTGTTATTGGTCCTCCAAGACTGTCCAGAGACCCGAGGGGCAATCCCTCCCGCAGTGAGCCGCTGCCGGAAAGGACCCGCGGAAATCCGCCCATTGCTGCCGGGAAAGAAACAGTGCTGGTATATTAATAGACTCAGAAACATGAGTCGCCTTCAGCCAGATATTAAACTGAAGGCAAGACAAAACCAACCTGCGAAGAAGACAGGAAATAAACTTGCATTTTGAAGAAAGCGAATTAATTACAAAAACTGACCCGGGGTGGGAAAAGAAAACATAATACGTCTATTGGCCAGGCTAGGGCCCCAAAGCTCCAGAATTATTAATAACACTACCAAATCCAAAAGTACAGGGGACTTGTAGAAACCCCGTTCGACAAACGAGACAGGCCACTGAGAAGCACACCATTCTTGTCCGTACAATAACCCAAAGCCGCAAAGGGAGTCCACATGAAAAAACAAATATAAAGAAGAAGCCGAAACAAAATCATCCTGCAAACAACATATACCAGTAAATGTAGATAAAAACTCATGCCACACTGAAAGATCGTTTTTCAGCGAACGAGTCACACGAATATGACAACCCGCGGACGAGACGCCTTTGGTAGCGTCATAAAGGCGCCGTAAAAATGGACGACCCATCGGTAAAATGCGCAACGCGAAGTTCAAACTACCCAACAAGGACTGGAATTCCCGTAATGTTGCTTTCTCTGTCCCCAACATATTGGCTACCAAACTTTTCAATTTTTCCAACTTTTCCGCAGATAAACTAAACTCCATCCTAACAGAATCAATCGTGATCCCTAAATATTCCAATTTCGTACAAGGAAAAACAGTTTTATCCGAGGCTAAAGGGACTCCAAAATGCTGCATTAGCTGTAAAAAACGAGAAAGAAGACGAAGACAATCATCAGAACCCCCGGGCCCACGAACAGGAAAACATCCAAATAGTGTAATACGGCGGCCAACGTAAAATCCGACCCCACTGCCCAAGATAAAAAGTCGAAAATGATTCAAAATAAAAACAAGAAAGGGAAAAACCCATGGGGAGACAGCGATCAAAATAAAACCCACCATCAAAATAAAAACCCAACGAATTAAATCCCGTCGGATGGACAGGCAAAAGCTGAAAAGCCGACTGAACGTCTGACTTGGCTAACAAACAATTTGATCCAAAACGACGTAATAAATCAATCGTGTATTCAAAACGAATATACTTAACCGCGGCTGTAGAAGGATCAACCTGGTCGTTGAGGGATCCCCCTTTCGGAAAAGACAGATGATGAATAATACGGAAAGAACCAGGTTCCTTTTTAGGGACCACCCCTAAAGGGGAAATCCTAAAATCCTCAAACGGAGGATCAGAAAAAGGACCAACTATCCGACCCAACAACAGTTCCTTCGCAATATGACGCTCCACTGCCGAAGGATGCTGAAGGACAGAGACCAAGTTCTTTCCCACCACACACCCAGTACCCGAAAAGGGGGGAACAAAGAAACCATCACGAAAACCGTCAATTAGCAAAATTGCCGTCTCCCTGTCTGGAAAATTGCTTAGCCATGGAAGCATGTTTTCCAGTATCACCGGAGTCACTGCTTTTAACCGTAGGATTCCCGCCTGAGGCATTGGCTTGGGCAGACATATTCTGTTTACGAAAACATTTGACAGCAGGGTGACTACCGGCACAAAACGAGCATTCGTGCTTAAAGCGGCAGGAATTAGCCCATTTACACGAAGAATCGTTAAACGCAAAACATACTCCTTTGCGCGAAGCCGAGGGCGCAGCAGGTTTACTGGATTGCGTACGCTGCGGCAGCATTAAATTAAGCCAAAGTCCAACATCCTTCACGCCCCAAGAAATGGTGGGGTGTACGGCAAGCTTCTGACGGAATGACTCATCATAGTGTAGCCATGCCGACCCCCCAAAATTCCTGTAGGCTTCCAGAATAATATCAAGGTGCTGGAAAAGGCCAGTGCAACACGAAGACGATTTTTCACCCAAAACCGCAGAATAAATTGCAAACGCTTGCAACCAATTATGAAAGGATTTATACGGTTTGCGTTTATCCAAATCATGTTCAGATTTGTCATCTTTTCTCTCCCCCCTATGCGGAAGATCCCTGGACACTGGAAGGAGAGAAAAGATATCAACGTACTCCCGATTCCAAATTCTCTCCTTAACAGCAAGAGAAAGATGGAACCCCAAAGGGGAAACATCGCAGACGAGGGCTTCCTTAAATGCGAGATCGGACACAGCCGAAGACCGCACATCAGCATGGTCAATTACTACCCCCGCCCTTCTCTCCCCATTTTTTTTTTTTTTTTTTTTTTTTTGGTAGCCCGAGAGCTTCAGCGACAGCTCTGGCCACCAAAGACTTAACTGAATCTAAATTAACCTGTGGATGAGAAAAAGCAACAGTCTCACCATGACGAGCTTGCAAGATCGACGGACGAGAAGAAGGTAGTTCAGACGCCTGACGGACATCAGGAGCAGCAGGAGGCACTGCAGGACGAGAAGCAGATCCGCAGACAAGTTCCTCTTCTGAAGACGGCTCTGACGATGACCAAACCCGGTGAGCTTCATCAGACGCTGGCATCGGTGGCATGGGTAGAGAAGATACTCCTGGTATAGACAGTACTTGCACAGGGCGACTAGCACCAGCTGGGTTAAACGCAACAGATGCACTAGCAGCACTTAACTGAGAACAGGGACCTGCATTCCTGTCCCAAGCAGACAAGTCCAAAGGGGTAAACTGTGTCTGGGTAACTGGGGCCAGCTCTGCACCTGGCTGCTCAAAAACCAGGCTCCTATTCTGCCCAGCAGCCACCCTTAACAAATCAACATTCCCGGGGCCAGCAGCTGCTGAATCATATGTAAAGTCCCGTGTCCGCTTCCTGGACTGCAGAGAGGGGGCGCCATCACCACATACCGGTCTCTTATCGCAGGATGAGGGAACTCCTCGAAGTGTCGCCTTCTTCTTTCTGGAACCGGACGGCCGACTGGAAACGCCGGTTCCCCGCTGTGGTGGAGGTGATGGGGAATATCGCCTGCTGGCCCTGCGGTGAGTGCGGAGGCTGCGCCCGTCAGCTGGCGGCAGCTCCGCACCAAACAAAGACGGAGCTACTGCTTCAGCTCCTGCAGCCCCCGAGACATCCGAGGTAACTGATGGTACGAGTGACAAGCAGGACCGCAACCAAGCCTCGCCGCCCGGCTGCCCGGCCTTAGCTATAAGTTCAGCCATTAGGGCTTCCATCTCAAATTCTGTCAGAGGTCTGACTGACCCTCTGACAGAAAATCTCTATTTATATCCACACTGCCACACAAACATTACTGACCAATCAGTAAACATTAGCCATCAGGCTAAACCATTGGCTGGACTCCAGCCAATCACCACTAGTTGCCATGCACTGACCATAAGTCCATGGCAACACCTGAATCCTCAATGCTTAAACCAATAAGGGTATCACAGCCTGTGTTGCCATGTTGTCCCCCGCAATCTGCTCAGGGGACATTACAGTCTTGTGAGATTTGTGAAGCCGACGACTGCGGTATAGACAGGTCTGGCTCCAGGGCATAGAGAGCCGGCAGCTGCAGTATAGACAGGATCGGCTCCAGGGCATAGAGAGCCGGCAGCTTCAGTATAAACAGGATCGGCTCCAGGGCATAGAGAGCCGGCAGCTTCAGTATAAACAGGATCGGCTACAGGGCATAGAGGGCCGGCAGCTGCTGTATAGACAGGACTGGCTCCAGGGCATAGAGAGCCGGCAGCTGCAGTATAGACAGGACTGGCTCCAGGGCATAGAGAGTCGGCAGCTGCAGTATAGACAGGACCGGCTCCAGGGCATAGAGAGTTGGCAGCTGCAGTATAGACAGGACCGGCTCCAGGGCATAGAGAGTCGGCAGCTGCAGTATAGACAGGACCGGCTCCAGGGCATAGAGAGTTGGCAGCTGCAGTATAGACAGGACTGGCTACAGGGCATAGAGAGTTGGCAGCTGCAGTATAGACAGGACCGGCTCTCTATGTCCCGCTCTTTGTGGTGGAGTCGATGCTCCTCCTCCCTGTGCAGTGGAGCCGCTCCTGTCAATGCACAGAGAGCCGGTAGCTGCGGTCCTGGGCTCCACCGCACAAAGAGCACTAGGCGAGCGCACACACTATATTGCTTTACATTCAGTGGTTCCCTCTTACACAGACACAATGTCCTTCACATCCAGTGGAGCAGGGGGACCACTGTGTGCAATGGGGGGTGGTTGGTCATATTAGGGGTTGGGGTGGGCTTGTAGGATTCTGAGGTTACTGGCTGTACTGAGACTAAGGGAGGGGGCGTGTTTGCAGAGTCTGGGGATAAATGACCAGTTCTCCATTTACATGCAGGCTTCAACACAAACGCTCCCTGGTCGTTCTCTGGCAGATGCAAATAGGTGATATCTGGGTAACTATGCAAAATGTTGACAGGATGTATATTACAAACTATCAACATTTTGCAGCCTGGATACACATAGAAATTATCCAAAAAGCCTGGACAACACCTAAACAACAACTAAATTATTTGCATTTTAATGAAACAAATAAGAAAGGTATGTAAATTCCGAGGCTAAGCAATTAAGATGATCAATAACCTTTATTAGTATACAAACTTGTTAAAAACAGTAAAATTAAACCCAAAGGCTTTCCACAATAATGTACAGGGTGAGCCCAAACTGTGGCCCACACCCACCCGCTCTGATAGTAAATAGTAATGATATGGTCCATTCACAAGGCATGGGAAAACAGAAGAGCGTGTAATAGAAAGGCAGCCAAGGAAAGATGGAAATTGGCCAATAAAAAGCTTGTCCGGAACTTCTATGTATGAGAAACAATATAATAGTATTAATATATGGCTAGGCAAAAATACAGACTATAAAGTGAAGCACCACCCAATAACAAGCAATAAGAGCGTATATTATATACTGTAACGATTAGATAGCATTTCCCAGGACCTGTGCCTGTATACACATAAAACACTAGTTCTTGTCATATTACAATGATATAATGTATATATACATGCTTTGAATATATACTCCTTTCCTATTGACTTTTCCCCATTTCTTCATGTTACACCCACAAACATAAATTTATTTTAATGGGATTTATGTGATAACACTAAGTAACTAGCATCTGTGAAGTGGAAATGAAATTATATGTGGTTTTCTAAATACTTAAAATGATAAATCTGACAATTGTGTCCTGCAATACTATTCAGCCCCTCTAAATCAACATTTTATAGCAGAGGTCCCCAACTCCAGGCCTCAAGGGCCGCCAACAGTGCAGGATTTCAGGATTTCCTTAGTATTGCACAGGTATTAATGTGATCATGTGCACAGGTAATGATTCCAACCCCTGTGCAATACTAAGGAGATCCTGAAAACCTGCACTGTTGGTGGGCCTTGAAGCCTGGAGTTGGGGACCTCTGTTTTATAGGACCACCTTTTGCTGCTGTTACTGCTGCAATTCTTTTGGGGATGTCCCAAGTCTCAATCAGCTTTGTGCATCTAAATGTTTTATGTAAAATAGGATTATTTATTATTATTATTATTATTATTATTATTTATTTATTTAAATAGTGCCATTGGTTCCATGGCGCTTTACATTAGAAGTTGGGGTAACAAGGACAAATACAGTACATATGAACAATCAAGGCTTGTTGATACACGATGGGAGAGGAAGCTGTCCACGAGGGCTCACTGTCTACAGGGGTGGGAGAGGAGACAGTAGGAGGGAAGCGCCAAGCGTGTGGTGGTGCGGCGCTGAGTCTCATCGTAGGTTGTAGGCTTGTTGGAATAGATGAGTTTTCAGGTTCTTTTTGAAACTCCTAAGGGTAGACGAGTGTCTGACGTGCTGGGGGAGAGAGTTCCAGAGTATGGTGGAGGTGCGGGAGAAGTCCTGTATGCAGTTGTGAGAGGATGAGATAAGGGGGAGGAGAAGGGGAGCTCTTGGGAGGAGCGCAGGTTGCGTGCGGGTAGGTATCGGGATACCGTGTCGGAGATGTATGGGGGGGGACAGGTTGTGGATGGCTTTGTATGTCAGGGTTAGGACTTTAAATCGAGGTCTCTGGGGGTGGGGAGCCAGTGAAAGGCTTGGTGGAGGGGGAAGACAGGGGAATAGCGAGGAGGCAGGTGGATTAGACAGGCAGCGGAGTTTAGGATAGAGCGGAGGGGTGCAATGGAGGAAGCAGGAAGACCGGTGAGCAGTAGGTTGCAGTAGTCAGAGTGGGAGATGATAAGGGCATGAACAAGAGTTTTGGCAGTGTTGTGATTAAGGAAGGAGCGGATCCGGGAAATGTTCCTGAGCTGGAGTCGACAGGAGGTGGCGAGGGCTTGGATGTGGGGCTTGAAGGAGAGGGAGGAGTCGAGTGTAACGCCAAGGCACTTGGCGTGGAGTACTGGGGAGTGAGAGCAGTCATTGACTAAGAAGGACAGGTCTGATAGGGGGGATCTTACCCAAGTATAGGAAGACTGGTGATAGATTAGGTTAGACAAATCTTATGGGATTTTGACACACATCAATTTTAGGCACGTAATGGCTTCAGCCTCCATTGTGGATCTGCAGGATGTTTGGGTCATTGTCCTACTGGAAGGTGAACCTAATCCCCAGTCTTAGGTCTTTTGAAACCTCAAACAGGTTTTCCTCCCAGCTTCCCTGTCCCTGATGAAAAAAAGCCTCCCCAAAGCAGAATGCTGCCTCCACCATGTGTGACAGTGGGATGGTGTTTTGAAGATGTGCAGTGTTAGTTTTCCACCACAAATAGCATTTAGCATTTAGTCCAAAAGTTCTCCTTTGGTCTCCATCAGACCAGAGCCTCTTCTTCCACATGTTCACTTTGTACCCTACATGACGTTTTGCAAACTGCATACAGCCTTATGTTTTGCCTTAAAAATGGCTTTGTTCTTGCCATTTTTTCATAAAAGACCATATTTGCGGAGTATACGACTATAATTTGTCTTGTAGACATATTCTCCCACCTGAGCTGTGATCACTGCAGCTCTTCCACCATGGGGTTCTTGGCTGCTTTTCTAATTAGTGTTTTCCTTGCTTTGGATGTCAGTTTTCGTGGTCATGTCTAAGTAGGTTATATTCCTCCCATTTTGCAAATTTGATGTTTTTTTTTCTCTTTTAATTTTCTTATGTATGGGCTAATTGTTTCATCAACTTCCTCATCACTTTCCCTATAGCTTTTATTTAAATCTTGCTGCTCAGTGTTCCTGTGATAATGTTGTTGTCATGTGATGACTGCTTTGCAGTCCATGGGTGTTGCTGCTGTGATTTTAATCTGAGTTTATTTCCTTTGGCAAATCCAGAGTTAATGCCAGAAAGCTGCTATGTGCCGCTCTGCAGGTGGAGGTGATGGAGGGATCTCCAATCCCTCAGCCTTGAAGTAGTTCTACTTCCCTCCACTATGTGTCGCGGATAGAGTTCGGTGTCTACTTGGACTTCATGCAGTGATAACGTGCTGTGCTGAGCTGTGCAGCTGCTTTTTCCTTCCATTGGAGCTGCTGGATTTTCATAGTCTGTGGGTGGAGGTAGGGGCTCCTAGCCTGGAGCAGATCATAAGCAAAGGGCAAGGATGACACCCTGGACATCCTCACCTTCAGAGGTATTTCCAGGATCAGGGTGGGCCAGGGACCCCCAGTCTAAGGGTCAGACTAGTTCCCCAGTTTGCCTTTGCCCATCTTGTTTCCTGATTCCCTAACCACTATACCTCTCCATGACAGTTGTGAATAAAAACTTTTTGTTCAAAATGCAGATTTACAGGACTTTCTAAATTTACATATTTTTAATCGAGTTTTCTAATAAATACTGTCGGTCTTTAATCTTACCTTTGAACGTTTGCTGCTTTATATCTGCCCTAATCTAATTGCCCGTAGCCTTCCTAGCTTTCCGAACACCGTCCTAGATCCACTCCCTCCTTCATTAGCTACAAGCATGGTGAGCTGAACTATACGTTTTTACCTTTTTTCCTAATGCTTTCAGTATGTTTCTCATCACCACCACCACAGTTTCATTTAACAAATGACTAGATCACACATTCCTCACCCTGACCCTCTTTCCTTCAATTGGTGAATTTCCTGAGGAAGAAGCGGGGACGTGCTTCAACACACTATTTCTTATTATTACTGCCTATGGACCTATATTTGTTTGAAATCAGCTCAGGGTTATTTTCCTCTATTTCTCCAGGTTCCTGCATTATCCGCTTGCCATTGTGCATCTGGTTCCTGAAGCAGCTGTCCATACACTTTGATATTGGTTGGGTGTCACCACCTGACAAGTTGAGCGACTGGGTCTTTTATCCCTTTCCTGTGTCTGCTGGGTAAAACCCTCTTGTGCTTTTCTACTATTTATTGTTTAAAATAAAAGGAATTAAAATAAGAAACACTAAAACCAGTGCCACGCGGTGGCCGTGCAGATTTCAGGGGGGAAGGCACCCCGGAGATGGGTTAGGATTCCGGCCTCACAGCATAGTGTTGCTATGTCCTTCATTAAGCTGAAAACCAAAAAACTCCCACTTTGTGTACCTCACAGGTGGGCTGGGTTCTGTAAACCCACCCAGCTGCACAAGTCTCAAAAACCTCCATTTTTCCATATCTTTGTATCGGAGGCACCCACGTCAAAGATATGTACATCATGTTTACCCTTGCTAAATTACATGATGTTTGATACCAAATATGATATATCTGGGATGTGTGGAAGGTCAAACTCATTTCCCAGGTTTCTGACCCGTTTCCAGACATATCAGATATAGCATTAAAACTGATAAAAGGTAAACATTAACAAAATAGATTTATGTATTAGTGGTATGAACACGTCTACATGTCTTATTAAATTTGTCATTAAAAGTTTGTAAATTCAGACAAAGGAATATCTGCAGAGGCAACCAGCCCAAACCAGTTGGCTTAGCTTAGCTCAGGCTTATGGCTAGTCATAAAAATACCTGGTTGGGGGGAAGCAAGGAACAGATCTATGCAGCTCCCTACGAAGGAAGAATGGGAGGAAAAGTGAGACAGCTCTGGCTTTCTATTCAAACATTTTAAAATATTAAAATAATTCATATTTCCTGACAATGGCAATATTTAATGGTTATATTCTAGTTGATATACACAATGCAATCCTTTTCCGTGGTCTCTCAGCAGATATATGGGATGTTTGTCTTAGCCACAGTTTAGCGACATTACTTCTCCTGAACTAGTTCAATTCTTGCTGTATTACTTGTGCTTCACCTTTTTCTTGTATAGTTCACCACATTGTGTCTCCCTCAGATTGTCCTGCGCTATAGGTTTTGTATGTTGGCGCCCTCTTGTGCTTTTTTGTGCATTACAGCGTGTTCTTGGAATTATTTCTTGATGTACAGTAATAGATGTCTGGTGTGAATTCCTGAAGTAATGCCAGACAATGAGACTTCAACAGGAGTTCAATAGCCCCAAGGACAGATAGAGATAGAATAAGGCCCATTTCTGAATGGTATGTGCCGTCAGCTCGAGTGTTTCTAACAAATCAGTACAACTCTATGGGAGACACACCTGGTCACGTTCTGGCTCTCATAGAAATGAACTGAGCTCTTATGTGATTTATGACTTCCGAACAGTCAGATGTGATGGGCACAAGATGGCTCCATGAGACCAGAGCGATGTCAGTAAAGGGGAAAGCCGCCAAAAGTTAATATCCGATTGGGAGCAAGGCATTTATACTAACCCCTTCACGACCCATGACGTACATGTACGTCATGGGTCGCATCCCACATTTGATGTGAGCTCCGGCGGTGAGCTCACATCATATCTCCGACATCTCAGCTGATCTCATCCGCAATCCGATCGGTGCTGTAACCCTTTGGTTCGCGCTGTCATTCACTGACAGCGCGATCCAAAAGTGCCGCGGCGGGGACCGCGCCATTCCCTGCTGAGATCAGAGATCCTGCAATAAGATCATGGGATCTTGCTGCGTCACCTGATAGCCCGGGATCCTGCAATGACCTCGTATGCTATCACGGATCACTTCCTGTGAGTGGTTGGCAAGCGCTGCCAACTACACACAGTGATGATTTGTGCTATGTCCTGATGTGCTGCAGCTCATCGGACATAGCACAAGCGATCGGACAGTTCAGCACTGTGGCGCCCTATGGGCCAGCGTAAAATAAAGAATAATTAAAAATAAAGTTTCTAAAAATATGAAAATTAACACAAGTACAAATCACCCCCCTTTTGCACCATTCAAAATAAAAATATTAAAAATATAAAGAAAATACACATATTTGGTATCACTTGTTCAGAAATGCTCGATCTACAAGATATAAAATCAATTAATCTGATCTGTAAACGGAGTAACAGAAAAAAAGGTCTGAACGCCAAAATTATGTTATTTTGGTTGCTGCAACATTGTAAAAAGTTAGATACCAGTAAAGGTATACATGTTTGGTATCTATGAACTTGTACCGACCTAAGGCATCAAAACAACACATTAGATTTACCATATAGTGAACATGGTGAATAAAAAAAAAACAATAAACAAACGTGTAATTGCACTTTTTTTTCATTTCACTGCACTTGGAATTTTCTTTCTCATTTTCCTGTACACTATATGGTAAAATAAATGATTTAATCTGAAACTACCCGCAAAACACAAGCCTCATAAGTCTATATTGATGGACAAATAAAAAGGTTATGGCTCTTGGAAGAAGGAGAGCAAAAAACGAAAATGGAGAACGAAAAATCGCCAGGTGGTGCACCACTCAGGTACTAAACACAAACTATGGAATGATGCTTTAAGTGTTAATCCCCTGATCCTAGTGTCATGCTTACCTCCAGCTGCTTCATCTGTTATGAACACCCATCGGTCCTATGGTGCCGTCTTGTGCTCGTAAATTCTAACTGGCTGGGAGTCAGAAAGTTACATCGAAAGTGATCCATGCAACTCTATGAGAGCCAAAATGAGCCCATATGAAAGTGACATCTGGCACGCTCCATGAAACACTAGAGATGCCGGCAAACTGAGTGAAGCACCCTAAAAAGGATGACGCCTGCAGAAGGTGAGTATAACACTAAGGGCATTGACTGACATTTAAATATGAAAAAATAATAAATAAATTAAAAAATATTGGTAAGGTGGCCATCATTTTGCTGAAATTTACAGGAAGGAACAAAAGTATACTTTAATTAGGAGAATCAATTTTTTTAAATTGAGGCAATTCACCTCAACAAATTTTCTGATCTCATCTTTTGAATTAGATTGTACACTGTCAGGTCTGGTGGTTCTTCACCTGAGAGGGTCCATCATGCTCCTGGGCATGTTCCTGTCTCCCCGTCTGGTCCGGGCACAGGGGGCAGGCATTGTCTTCAGGCAGAAGCTTGTGCCTGTGCCCACTCTGACCGGGCACTCATGCTAGATGTATCTGGGATGTCGCCGGAAGAAGGGATGCTGCTTCTCCTAGCAGTGGTCTCACTCAGGGTTTAGTGACGCTGGGTTCCCTGGTATTATCTGCTGCCAGCAAATATTAGATGTTGCCAGCAAGTATGAGATGTTATTTCTGCTGGGTGTCGTAGAGTCATGTAGCAGGATAGTAAGTAGAGCCAAAGGTGAACAGTGAACTAGCTGACTTAGACTTACTTCCCTGTTCCCAGAATTACCTCTAAAGGTGAGGAGGTCCGGACCACCACCTTTGCCCTCTGCTCTTGATCAGCCCTAGGCTATATCCCCCTCACCTCCCCCCATGGACCAGAACACACAGCAACTTCCACAAAATAAGGAAACTCCAGTCAGGAACAGCAGGAAGGTACAGCACACACTGCACTACGTCCTTATAGCATACTGTCTTGAAAAGACTAAAACTCTATCAGTGACATCTGCTAGTGGAATAGGGAACTATTTAAAGGCCAGGGGCACGGTCACCTAACGCACCTGCAATATCCTACCTGCAGAGATATATCAGATAAAGATATGAACACCATAGCAGCATCAGGCATTAACTCTGAACGTGCCAAAGGAAATTTATTCCCTTTTAACTAATGTAGAGCATTTCACATGGTATTCAGAGCAGTGAACGCATGACACTGGGACAGTCAGTGGTGGAGGTTCCCTCTACTTCACTCTCCTCTTCTCCTGCTATGGTTCTGTGGGCAGAAGTTGCGGATTGGGCATTGCCCCAGTGGGTCACGTGACTGCTGGGAGGCAGTTTTAAACCTGCTGATTACTTTAGTTATGTTGGATGGTTGGGTCAGTGCATGTGCTCTGAGGTGTACTGCTGGATGCAGCTTTCTTTTGTTATGCTGTTTCAGCTCCTTTGTTCGTGTTTGTCTCTTTGCTGTTTCTTTTGTGTGTGGTTTTTGCTTTGGTGTGGTTGACCTTGTACTAGCCAATTAGACTGTGTCTCCATCCCTTCCTGCCCAACAGGCCAGCCACCACTGCTCTCCTATGGTCCAGTTCATTTCCCCTTGCTCACGCCCCTGTAAGTCCAACAATACTGAAGATGCCAGGGAGATTTTGGAAGTTTTTATTTTTAAGTAACTTAAAAAATACTTGTACCGTGTTAGCCAGTACATAGAAAAATATTAGAATCTGAGAGTCCTCGTGGTTGATACCTCTCATCGGGTTGATAGCTTGCTTTCCTTTTTCTTACCATCTTTTCAGTTCGCCATTAAAAGGTATCAACCACTGAGGACTCCCAGATTCTACTAATTATTCTTTAGGTAGTAATTTGCTTCAGTTGCTCTTAGTTCTCTAATGGCGTCACACGCATCAATGTCGTCAGCGATCTGATTGCTGGCGACACTGACGCTGATCGCTGGTGAGCTATCACACAGGCAGACTCACCAGCGATCAGTACCAGCGAGTGCGCTGGTATCCATGTAAACAAGCGAGTAACTAAGCGCCGTGCAGTGCATAGTTACCCGCTGTTTACCATGGATACCAGCTCCCAGCGCTTGTTGTGCGGCGCTGGGAGCTGGCTGATCGTGCGTTCTCCGGTGTCACATGCAGTGATGCTGCGTGTCCACCGGGCGACCATTGCCAGGTTTTAGAGCAGATTCTAAAACCTGGCGATCATCAACACGTTACGCTGATTTATGCCCCTGTCACACGCGTGTGATACCCCCATAACATTAAAACATCTAAAAATCTACAATTCATCTATTTCTTAGTGACTAATTTTTTTTTTTTAATACTCACTCATATCACTCCAGAATTCACCATAAAATTTAAAAGTGTAGATAGCTGAGTTAACCAGATTTGAAGTCTCCAAGAACTATCCAGCTGGCAAGATCGCAATCAGGACAAAGTCATCAAATTCTGGAACCCTTGACTTTTTTCTTTTATCAGCCTTCAGCTCGATCTGGAGCCATGGCGACTTGATGGATAAATGCTCTGTAGGAAGATCGATCTTGCGTGAACAGATAGGTCCACAGGTCTTTCCAAGCCTAGATAGGTCCATCAAGTCTTCTCCCCCGTGGAGAAGCCATTGCATTGCTGGTCTTCCTCTTCATCTTGTAGCTTCTTTTTCTTCCTACCATAATGTCCTTCTCCAGTGATTGCTCTCTTCGTATGATGTGTAGCTTGATGATCTTTCTTCCAGTGAGATGTCTGGCTTGATTTGTTCCAGAATTAATGTTTGCTTCTTCTTACCATCCAAGGTATTGATGACACCTTCTCCAGCTCCACATTTCAAAGGCATTGAGTCTTCTATCTTGTATCTTTATCATCCATGTTTTACTTCCATATGTTACAACAGAATAGACCAGACTGTGTACGAGCCATGTCTTCATCACCAGTGAAATGTCCCTTGATGTGAAGACCTTGTCCAGTGACTTCATTCTTGGTTTGCCTATAGCTGTTCTCCTATTGACTTCCGGTGTCGTTGCTGAGTGATCATTGTAGGTTGAAGTTCTTTACCACTTCTAGTTCATCACCGTCCATCTCACATGTGTCCCGGTCATACCTGGCAGTAGTCAATATCTTTGTGTTGAGTAGCAGTCCCATGTTGGAGCTTTCCATCTTGACGCTCTGTAATAAATCCTTCATCCCACCTACACTTGTTCCTATCAGTGTTGTGTCATCTGCGTATCTTAGATTGTTGATGATTCTTCCACCAATTCTGATTCCTTCTTTTTTGGCAAGTCCAGCCTTATTGACAATAGCTTCTGAAAAGAAAATGAAGACTAATGGTGATCGGATGCCGCCTTGTCTGATTCCTCGGTCTACTTTTAACCATTCTGTGTCACCGTGTGCCGTTCCAACTTTTGCTTCTTGGTCGATGTAAAGGTTCCCAATGAGGTTGATCAGATGGTTTGGCACAACTTCATGGTATTCCAAAGTTTCTTTGTGAGCTTCTCATAGTACAAAGGGAATGGGACACATGACTGTAGGAAACTACAAACTCTAAACTTCGGGTGTCAATCTATATTTGTATTGACTGGTGTTTCCCCATTTAAAAACGTATAAACCAAAAGGCCCTGTTTTTGTTACGGCACTTGCTATTTATTTTTACAGCAGAGCGCCTTTTGTGTGATACTTATACGGTTTTTTGCATTGGTTTTTCATGTTTTTGGTGGGGATTGGTTGCAGTTCACACTGCTGCTTCCAATGTGTGCGGACTCATATTCTTTGCCTTCATTTTCACCCCTGCTGGTAACAGCAGAATTTGGAGGCACCCGCCCCTCCCTTATGAAGTCTGCACACAGAGCTGCCAGCCACACCGCCTTACAAGGTGAGATTGTCCTGTGCTCTCCCGCGCCCTGCCCAGAGGTATGTACACACTGGCAGGTTTTTAACGTAGCATCTAGGGACAGAGTTAGGACTGTCTCTACCAGGACCCACCGTGAAGTTGGTGAGGCAGCTTACTGTACGTTTTTTGCAAAAACGTATAAACCAAAAGGCCCTGTTTTTGTTACGGCACTTGCTATTTATTTTTACAGCAGAGCGCCTTTTGTGTGATACTTATACGGTTTTTGCATTGGTTTTTCAGGAGTCAGTCAATTTGCCTCCTGGCTTTTATTACTGTTGGGAGGGAGAAATTTGTGGAAAGATATGAAAAGATATAATTTCCCGTCTCAATGTCTCTTCCTCTTTCTCTAACCAGAAGAGATGACACAACCATTTCCTGCCCACAGTATTTCATCATGTTTAAATGTGCAATTATACATATGAAATATTACTTGACTGCTTGCCCAACCTAGGTTACGTTCTATAAATATGCATTCTTTATTTACAGTGGGTACGGAGAGTATTCAGACCCCTTTAAATTTTCCTCTGTGTTTCATTACAGCCATTTTGTAAATTCAAAAAAAGTTCATTTTTTTCTCATTAATGTACCCTCTGCACCCCATCTTGGCTGAAATAAAACAGAAAGCTAGACATTTTTGCAAATGTATTGAAAAAGAAAAACTGAAATATCCCATGGTCATAAGTATTTAGACGTTTTGCTCAGTATTGAGTATTTGCATCTTTTGAGCTCGTACAGCCATGAGTCTTCTTGGGAATGATGCAGTTTTTCCCCCCTGGATTTGGGGATCCTCTGCCATTCTTCCTTGCAGATCCTCTCCAGTTCCATCAGGTTGGATTGTGAACGTTGGGATTGTATTGGGCAGGT
This sequence comes from Allobates femoralis, assembly GCA_033576535.1. NCBI lineage: Eukaryota > Metazoa > Chordata > Amphibia > Anura > Aromobatidae > Allobates > Allobates femoralis. The sequence goes on from JARQOC010000001.1 coordinate 13,916,295, forward strand.
GATGAGCAGGGCCTTGTTTTCTCCACACATACCGCTCAGAATTATTACCCAAAAGTTCTATCTTCGTCTCATCAGACCAGAGAATCTTATTCCTCATAGTCTGGGATCCTTCATGTGTTTTATTGCAAACTCTATTTGGCTTTCATATGTCTTGCACTGAGGAGAGGCTTCCATTGGGCCACTCTGCCATAAAGGCGCGACTGGTGGAGGGCTGCAGTGATAGTTGACTTTGTGGAACTTTCTCCCATCTCCCTACTGAACTCTGGAGCTACGCCACAGTGATCTTGGGGTTCTTCTTTACCTCTTTCACCAAGGCTCTTCTCCCACAATTGCTCAGTTTGGCTTGACGGCCAGGTCTAGGAAAACTTCTGGTTGTCCCTAACGTCTTCTATTTAAGGATTATGCAGGCCACTGTCTTCTAAGGAACCTTGAGTAGTGCAGAAATTCTTTTGTAACCTTGGCCAGATCTGTGCCACAATTTTTTCTCTGAGCTCCTTAGGCAGTTCCTTTGACCTCATGATTCTCATTTGGTCTGACATGGACTGTGAGCTGGGAGGTCTTATATAGACAGGTGTGTGCCTTTCCAAATCGAGTCCTATAAGTTTAATTAAACACAGCTGGACTCCATTGAAGGAGTAGAAACATCTCAAGGAGGATCACAAGGAAATCGACAGCATGTGACTTAAATATGAGTGTCTGAGCAATGGGGCTGAATACTTATAACCATGTTATATTTCAGTTTTTCTTTTATAATAAAATTGCCAAATATCTACATTTCTGTTTATTTCAGTCAAGATGAGGTGCAGAGTGTAATGGCTGCAATGAAGCAAAGAGTGAAAAATTTTAAAATCAGGTCTTAATACTTTCAGTACCCACTGTATGTGTAAAATTCATTTGTACATATGTTAGTATATCAGACCTGAGGATTATCTAGGGGTTCAGTTCAGGGGGGTGAAACATCTAAGTGGGCCCGTAAACAAGTAACCACTATGACTGTGGTGCCCCTGCGGTCCGGTCGCCACTAGAAGTTGCAGCAACCGGGATTGGAAAGTCCAGTCACCCAAACACACACCCAACACACTCTGGTCCCAGAGAAAGGGACTTCAAGCCCAGCTATGGGATGGCAGGAGAAGACAGGTGGAGGGTAGGGAAGTTAGCACATGAAACGGTCAGGAAAGAGGGAACAAATAGGTAACACCACAGGAAGTCAGGCAGAAGGCAGTAGGAGAGGAACAACAGTTCAGTTCATTCAGGCAGAGAGGAGAGAACACCATCATTACACTGGACTGAAAGGACGTGGACCCGGCGGCCTGCACCATCCTTAGGCTGTTCCGGTTCCCGGGCTACAGACCGTAGAAAGGCAGAAGTCCTAGGGGCACGGGTAGTGAGCAATCCACCTGTGCAGCCGAATTAGCTGAGAAGCTGAAAGACAGGGCAGGGACCAGGGTACCGGCCCTGAAGTGGCAGGATGCTCCACGCTCCGACCACAAAACCGGTCAGGTGTGGGGACTAATTGTCCCGTGACCCAAACCCAGGAGCAGTGAAGAGAAGGCCGCTGTACTAGGGCCAGGGGACCAGGCAGGTCACCAAACGAAGGCCCGTGGCCACTGGACCATACATTTGCGTGTGGAAGTGTAAAGGTACCATCACACGCCGTAACATCGCCAGGTGATATGTGGCGATATAACGTGCGCACTCACGTTTTTCGTTCTCACCTCATATTGCTGATGGCGGCATCACACGCCGCAATATCGCCCTGAAGGTAAGGCGATGTGTCGCTGCAGAAATCGCCTCACCTACAGCGGAACCAATCTTGCCTCATTCCTTCGCCGCTTCCCACGCCGCAATCTCAAGGCAATGTGGGTGTACATGTTCAGCACCGCAAGGAGATAGGCGTGCCACAGTGGTTTACACCGCGCCCCATACGAGCTCATTGGACAACGCAACAGCGTTACGATTGGTCAGCCTGCTCTGGAAGGCTGGCTAATACATGACACCATTGTCTATCGGAGTTTGTCACAAATACATGCTCGTGCCCTCAATTGTGGCTCCTGCAACATACTTTCGAGGTGCCAAAGTGTCACACAGCAGCGGTCTTGTGCAGTACAGTGAATTACACTACGAATGGCTAAGTGTGCGTTTGTAGGTGATGGCGGTAAGATACGAATAACACTATGGACATATGTGCCTGCATTGGTCCACGCCATGGCAGAGCTGCCATGACTGAACTATGTGTGTGCACACATGTTTGCGTGTGTGTACTGAAGTGTACCTACATCCCCCACAGACACCATTGCATTCTCCATGTGTGGGGACACGTTCCCAAGTGGCCAAACACATCATAGTGAACATGTACACACAGTCACGGCATACAGTGTGGCCCAAAGGGCTGGATGTACGATGTGTAGCCGAACATCTGAGCTGTCATGTGTGGCACTATACTCCTCACAGAGCAACTTAATAGAAGCAGACAACATAGCTTGTGCTATTCAATGCGCGCGTAATTGCACTGAGTGAGTGTGCGGACGGTTGTGTAGCTGAAGATTTATGTGGTGCTGAACGGAAAGCTCTTCAAATATGGCATGGTGTCAGCTGACAGCCAATGGGAACACAGTAGCCCACACCAATCATCTCAGACGGGGCGCGGACTACAGAACGCTTGAGGCACGCCTACGGCAAATCATAGAAAGTGCTGTTTCCATCACTATTGCCCTGTCACATGCCAAAACCACAAAATATCACCTTACCGATTGCCCCTGATTACTGAGCAGTGCTCAGGAATCAGGTGATGGGAGATGGGCGATTTATCGCTGCGAAATCCCCCAATCACATGCCGCAACCGTGAGGCAATTTCACGGTGATTGCGCTGGGGTGATATATCGCCTTTATGATCTCCAGGCGATATTGCGGCGTGTGATGGTACCTTTAGAAGGAGATGCCCGTGCAAGGGAACACAAAAGGGTGTGACCTAGACTAGCCACACCGGGTGCTAAAAGACTACCGGAGCAGCCACTGCACTGTCTTGTAACTGAAATGTGGCACCCCATGGGTTAATATGCCACAATAACACCACATAGGTTCTCTCCCCACTACACACTGACAAACACTAGCACCTCTGGGCCAGGAGGGGGAGCACCACCTGCTCCCTTAAATACTCCTGCTCATGAGGGAGAGCTCAGACCGTACAGCACGGTGCAGTGCTGTGAAGAGTACAAGTTAGTGCAGAACTTAGTGCAGGCCCAGCAAGGGTCGGAGGAACAGGAGAACTACAGACTGAGGAACACGTCTGGGAGCTGGAGTGATACCTTCACTTGCCCCAGAAGAGCGCACGGAACGGACACCGGATCTGATACTGTGTCTGGCACCCACAGCACAGTGAATCCAGGAACAGTGGGATCTCTAGATGCCCCTAGTACCAGTGCAAAGCAACACGGAGGTGTCAGCACAGCACAGAGGACTCAAGTTGCCTAGCCAAGTGGTACCAGCAGAACACAGAGAAAGAGTGAGAAGTCCCAGCAGCTTAGCTAGAAGCAGCAGCTCAGGACACACACACAGGGCAGCACGAGGAAGCTAATGACCCGGACAGGGTGGGGAGAGAGCTTAGCCCCATTACAGACTCCGTGGACTATAACCTGCAACAACATCTGCAGTAAAGCTTTGGAGAACAGCAAAACTGTGAGTCTGTGTATTGATTGCAACCTGTGCCCTACATTCAGTAACAGAGAGCTACCAGCCTGTCAGCTCTGCACACGGAATAGAAGAAGCTGCAGCATCTGGAGAAGAAGAGAATTGCACCTTTGACTGCTAAACGTGAGTGTGTGTCCTTTAACCCCGTCTTCACCATTTATATCCATTATAGACTATACCATCCCTGCCCCGGGGAATACAGTTCTACCCACTGCAACTATCACATCTAAGCTGCCATTCCATCATCCCCGGAGGTTCTGCAGCAGCTGCGGCCCCATCACTGGCCGCATATGGTGGGTGGCGTCACGACTGACAATCCCTGTAAATACACCCCTTTTATTTGCCAGGGCCCGGGAAACAGACCGGACCAGGACCACCCGTGACTTCCCCCACAGCAGAAACGGTCCGATACCGAGTACCCTCGTCCCAGTGGGCTTGACAAACCTGGCGTCACGAACAGGATCTACCGTGCCCGTTAAAACGGGCAGCGTGTGCCGTGATTGATGTGAAAACTGTTGTTGAACTGCGCCATCTGAACTGTATTTTTGAAAATCCGCCATTTTCGAGCGCGCGGCGCACGGGAAAGAAATGGGGCGGTACCCTGCAGTGGCGCGAACCCAGCCTCCTCCCTTGGTGCTGATGACATCTGGGGGGGAAGGAGATCCCTGGTGCACCCCGGAACCTTCCATAGATATCCGGACGGAAGCGGAAGACGGAGGGCGGATATTAACTAAGGGGGCCCAAGATGTCGCAGCCCGGTGCACAAGGCGGCAACGGAGCAGCCGGTGGAGCTGCAGTGCCGGACCCAGCGATAGTACCCGGCGGTGCAGCGGCGCAAGGAACAGCATCCATAATGCCATTCCTGATGCCGTATACTCCAGGGGCAATGTGGCTGCCCCAATACTCCGGTGAGCCTAATACATTAACTGACTTTATGCAAAAGATAAGAGTATTATGTGATGTATCCCCTCACTGAAGCCCAGCGTGTAGGAATGATAATAGGACAATTAAAGGGCAATACACGGCATGAGGTTGCGTCCTGGCTGGACACAGATAAAGACACTGTAGAGCATCTAGTAGCCAGACTGAAAGCAACGTTTGAATCTGCTGCTGATACCCGGGCTAAGATGAGGTTCTTTGCATGCCACCAGAAACCTAAACAGAGTGCCAGAGACTTTGCCTTGAACCTGTAGGAAGCACTCAGAGACCTTAAAGTGGCAGAACCTGCTTTAGCCCCGGGAGCTGATAAAATGCTATTTGACCAATTTATAGAGGGCCTCCATTCCCCTTCCCACCGAGGACAGCTAAGCATGATACTGCTGCAGAACCACGACATGATATTTGCTGAGCTGAAAGATAGAGCTATCCGTTTGCAGCAGCTGGAAGAGCCACGGGAGCTATCAACTGTCCCAGACACTGCAGCAGCACCTCAGCAACCAGCAGTGCCCTCGACATCTGCTATGTCAGCAACTGCTGCTGAAACTGGAGAACTGATTTCTAATGCTGCCCGCAACCAAAAGTTAAATGCCCTGACAGATACCGTGATCTCCATGGCCAAGGTCATCAAGGAACTGCGAGAGTCAAAGCCTGCACCCAAGATCAAGTTGGCGACCAGCAAAGAGGATGTCCCGTGGATGAGGCCCAGAAGATACCCAGCAGCAAGAGGATGACCCAGCGATCGCTACCAACTGGATGGACAGCATATTTGTCGCCGTTGCCAGAAACCAGGCCATCTTGCTCGTGAGTGTCCTTTAAACGACGATGCCCTGGGCAGGCTGGCCGCTCCCCAGGAATGAACCCTCAAGGCCCCTCAGCCTGGTATGACAAATTCGTGGGAGGAAAGCCGGTGTTCCCTATTTTGTTGGATGGCATTCCCTTTAGTGCCTTGCTAGATACCAGGTCCCAAATAACATCCATCCCACATGTTCTATATAAAAGGTACTGGGCTGATTCAGACATTACTAATGCGCCAGATGACTTTAACTTTGAGGTATGGGCTAGTAATGGACAGTTAGTACCAAAGGTCGGGTTTAGAGAGATGAATATTCAGGTTGGGAAGGTAGAATTGCAGAAGCAGGGTATTATAATCATAGATGTTAACCGGCAAGAACATGAACCAATGATGCTGATAGGAATGAATATAATTGAGAAATGTTTCTCCGAAGTGTTAAGTGTTTTGCAGCAAATCGCCGAGACTGCCGGAACTGGACAACAGAGGCTTCTGCACAAAGAGATCAAAGCCCTGATGTTGAAGCAGCAGGTAGAAATCTCGGGAGGTGAGATCGGCAGTGTACGAGTAAGTGATCCAATACCTATTGTAATACCTCCCAAAACTGAAATGTTGGTGTGGTGTAGAGCCGCAATAGGCATTAAAGGGCAACACTATCAGGCCCTGGTAGAACCCGTGTACTCAGACAGTAGACCGACCATACTCACTGCTAGAGGAGTAGTTGTCGTACACAGGGGAAGAGTGCCATTACGCCTATTGAACTGCGGAGAAGATGAGGTCACATTACCTAAGTATGCTACCATGGCTAAGTTGTACACGGTTGATAACAACAACATCACAGCCGCAGAGCCCTTGGACCCGTCAAGTCAGGCGGATGACAATGGCTCAGGAGAGAACCTGGAGGATTGGTGCCAAAAGTTGCATGTAGGAACCAGTTCTACACCTCCCCATCACAAGCATGGAGTATACCGGGTAGTGAAGGAATATGAGCAAATATTCAGTAACACACCCGTTAGACTTTGGGCAGATTAAAGGGGTAGAGCACACTATACCCACAGGTAACCATCAGCCTATAAAAGAGAGGTATAGACCACTACCACCCGCTCACTACCAAACCACCAAAGACATGCTCAGGGAAATGAAATCTTCAGGGGTAATAAGAGACAGTTGTAGCCCCTGGGCAGCACCTCTAGTGTTAGTTAAAAAGAAGGACGGGACCATGAGAATGTGCATAGGTTACCGGCAGATTAATCGCATCACACATAAGGACGCATACCTATTACCTAGGATTGAGGAGTCATTAGCTGCATTAAAATCTGCTAACTACTTTTCCACCCTCAATCCTACTAGTGGGTACTGGCAGGTTCCTGTGGCCGAGGCCGACAAGGAGAAGACAGCGTTTACTACACCGATGGGCCTCTGTGAGTTTAATTGTATGCCGTTCGGACTCTGCAACGCACCCGGGACCTTCCAACGTCTGATGGAGAGCTGCTTAGGACACAAGAACTTCGAAACTGTCCTCCTGTACTTAGATGATGTCATAGTCTATTCCAAGACGTATGAGCAACATCTACAAGACCTGGCAGAAGTGTTCGAAGCTTTGTCCAAATATGGCATGAAGATCAAGCCATCCAAGTGTCACCTTCTCAAACCAAAGGTACAGTACCTCGGACACGTCGTGAGTTCAGAGGGAGTAGCACCGGATCCTGATAAAGTCACAGTGATAAGTGATTGGCCAAGACCTACGAACGTGAAAGAAGTGAGGCAATTCCTGGGCCTGGTAGGCTATTATAGAAGATTTATCAGAGGATTCACGAAGCTAGCAGCTCCTCTGCAAAACATTCTGGTGGGTCGATCGAAGAAGTCTTCATCCTGTAATTTCCTGACACGGTGGGATGAGGAAAGAGAAGATTCCTTCAACAAGCTGAAAAGTGCATTGACGGGAGAAGAGATCCAGGCATACCCTGATTACCATCAACCCTTCATTCTATACACGGATGCCAGCAACGTGGGACTGGGAGCAGTATTGTCGCAGAAGCAAGGAGGCAAAGAAAGAGTTATTGCCTTTGCAAGCAGGAAGCTCCGGCCTTCAGAAAGGAATCCCGAGAATTACAGCTCCTTCAAGTTAGAGCTACTGGCAGTAGTTTGGGCTGTGACTGAACATTTTAAACATTACTTGGCAGGTGCAGAATTCACCATCTAAACGGATAACAACCCGTTGACTCACCTGGATACAGCAAAATTAGGAGCTCTGGAGCAGCGATGGATAGCCCGGCTATCTAATTACAACTTTGTCATCAAATACAGGGCAGGTCGCAAGAACGGGAATGCAGATGCCTTGTCACGGATGCCGCACCTGAAGGACGTGGAAGAGGAACCGGAAGAGTTGGAAGAGATTGAACTACCGGCCTTTCATCGTTCAAAGGTAGAAGTTTATCAACCCGGCGCCTACCAAAGAAAGCAGGAAAAAATCTTAACCCGTTAAGGCACTATGGATGGGCTGAAACCCAAGATAATGATCCAGCTGTGAAGCTAGTGAAAGAACTGCTTACGCAACAAGGTGCAAACCCTGATCAGAATGCCCCAGCTGAAGCTATACAGCTATGGAAAGATAGAGGCAAGTTGCTCCTGCATCAAGGGAAGCTCTGCAGAATGCATACCAATCCTAAAACGCATGAACTGGTCTGGCAGATTATTGTGCCCAAGCGAGCCACTCAAATGGTCTTAGAAGCGTACCATAACGGCGCAGGTCATTTTGGATGGAAGAAGTTAGAAGCAATCCTGAGAGAAAGATTCTATTGGGTTGGCATGAGAAGATCCATTGAACGTTGGTGTAGAGTATGTGCCGCATGCAACCTCAGAAGGAAAGATCCACAGAAAGCTCCGCTTCAACCAATAGTAACTAAGCAGCCACTCGAGCTAGTCGCATTAGATCACGTCAAGTTGTCACCAAGCCGGTCAGGCTATGTCTATGCCTTAACCATCGTGGACCATTACTCACGCTTCTTAGTGGTGGTACCTGTTAAAGATCTAACAGCGAAGACGGCAGCAAAAGCCTTCCAGACGCATTTCTGTAGACCACATGGTTACCCAGAACAAGTCCTTGCAGACCAAGGTCCAGCTTTTGAATCAGAATTATTCAAGGAGTTCTGCAATATGTACGGTTGTAAGAAGATCCACACAACAACGTACCATCCCCAAACAAATGGTTTATGCGAGAAGATGAATCATATCGTAATTGAACTGTTAAAGACTTTACCAGAGTCAGAAAGAAACCAGTGGCCAGATAAATTACCTGACTTGGTAGACTTATACAACCATGTACCCGTGAGTTCTACAAACTGCACTCCAGCCTACCTTATGCGTGCAAGACCCGGTAAGCTACCAATTGATCTAGAAATGGGAATTGTAAAACCAGATACAGAAGTAGAAGAAGAAACAGATTGGGATACCAAACGTCAGAAACAGTATCAACAAGTGCAAGAATGTGTAGTAAGAAACTTACAGCAAGCAAGAGCAAGACAAGAGAAGACTTTTAACAAACATGCTCAAGCAATGCCATTACAGGAAGGTGATCAAGTTCTCAAGAGAAAGAGACGCTCTAACAAACTGGATAATCAGTGGGAAACCATCCCATACACAGTCTTACCATCTAACCTAGACAATGTAAAAACCTGTTTGATAAGTAAAGATGAAGGAAGAACTTCAGCAGTCATATCTCGTGATCAGCTTAAATTGTGTCCTGAAACACTGCAGACACCTGAAGTCGTAGAAACCCATACAGGTCCAACCTATCCAAGAAAAAGAAGAAGTATTCCACACGGTACTAGGAGATTTCCCTAAAACATGGCCAAATTACCATGGAGCAGTTGTCGTACCAATGATTGCATTCCCTTCAATGGTGGACCCAAAACCAGAACCTGTGTTACCAGAACCAGTGTTACCAGAACCAGTGTTACCAGAACCCGTGTTACCTGAAGAAGACCCAAGACTTGAAGAACTGGAAGTAGAATCTGAAGAGGAAGAACAAATTCCTGGTCCTAGCGAACTTGCCAGTCCTGCAGTCAGATACCCATCTGCCATAATACCAAGCACCCCAAATAGGTACACGTCCACTCACACTATCAGATTAAGTCCACCAACATTGCGCAGATCAAAGCGTAGTACGCAAGGTCAGTTACCAGCTAGGTACAAAGATTAGAATGTTATTAAATGTGTAATGTAAATATGTTTGTTTAAATGTAAAGTAAACGTGAATTGAACCTGGTAGACTGTGTCCAAGAGGGTGGAGGAACTGCATTGACCCCCATGTATATTAAGTTAGGGAAAGAAAGTGCCTGGGGGGTGGTGTAGCGAATCCAGGCCTCCTAAGCAGAAACGCCCGTGGACAAATGTATATAGTTGTTGCAACGTTAAAAAAGCCCAGCACTTACAGAGACTATCCTGTATGAACTTTGAACTTTTCTCCTTATTCATTTATGCACCATACATACCACGGACTGGTTGTGGTAAGAACTCTTTTGTGAATACAAGTATCAGCCCGGAGGCAATAAACTAAACCCCCGGAAGGACTGCCTTTTGACTTTTTGGACTCTTTTTCACATTCTAGTGATTTTTGTACTTTTTCACTTTTAAGTCTATGTCAATATTAATTGTGTTTAACTGTTTGTTACTTGTTTTTCTACAGTCCCGGAGTACTGTATTTAACTAAGGGGGAATGTGGCACCCCATGGGTTAATATGCCACAATAACACCACATAGGTTCTCTCCCCACTACACACTGACAAACACTAGCACCTCTGGGCCAGGAGGGGGAGCACCACCTGCTCCCTTAAATACTCCTGCTCATGAGGGAGAGCTCAGACCGTACAGTACGGTGCAGTGCTGTGAAGAGCACAAGTTAGTGCAGAACTTAGTGCAGGCCCAGCAAGGGTCGGAGGAACAGGAGAACTACAGAATGAGGAACACGTCTGGGAGCTGGAGTGATACCTTCACTTGCCCCAGAAGAGCGCACGGAACGGACACCGGATCCGATACTGTGTCTGGCACCCACAGCACAGTGAATCCAGGAACAGTGGGATCTCTAGATGCCCCTAGTACCAGTGCAAAGCAACACGGAGGTGTCAGCACAGCACAGAGGACTCAAGTTGCATAGCCAAGTGGTACCAGCAGAACACAGAGAAAGAGTGAGAAGTCCCAGCAGCTTAGCTAGAAGCAGCAGCTCAGGACACACACACACAGCGCAGCACGAGGAAGCTAATGACCCGGACAGGGTGGGGAGAGAGCTTAGCCCATTACAGACTTTGTGGACTATAACCTGCAACAACATCTGCAGTAAAGCTTTGGAGAACAGCAAAACTGTGAGTCTGTGTATTGATTGCAACCTTTGCCCTACATTCAGTAACAGAGAGCTACCAGCCTGTCAGCTCTGCACACGGAATAGAAGAAGCTGCAGCATCAGGAGAAGAAGAGAATTGCACCTTTGACTGCTAAACGTGAGTGTGTGTCCTTTAACCCAGTCTTCACCATTCATATCCATTATAGACTATACCATCACTGCCCCGGGGAATACAGTTCTACCCACTGGAACTATCACACCTAAGCTGCCATTCCATCATCCCCGGAGGTTCTGCAGCAGCGGCGGCCCCATCACTGGCCGCATATGGTGGGTGGCGTCACGACTGACAATCCCCTGTAAATACACCCCTTTTATTTGCCAGGGCCCGGGAAACGGACCGGACTAGGACCACCCGTGACTTCCCCCGCAGCAGACACGGTCCGGTACCGAGTACCCTCGTCCCAGTGGGCTCGACAGAAACACCTGACGAGAAAAGCCAAGTAAACCAGGTTGAAGCTCAGCACTGTGTGAGACTGTTATTTCTGCGCCTGTGGAGAGGTAGACTGAAATGCTGAGCCGGCAGCAGGAGCCTGCCCGAAAGTGTCCCTGATCCCTGCCAGCAGCCAGCTCAGCCCTGCTGGCCTTTCACCCCCAACGAATCCAGCACCTCCATAGACTTTACGGTTGCCCTGGGGACCCGCTCTTCCCATGGTGAGCTAAACCATCATAGCTGCTACTCCCATCATCCCCAGAGGTCCCAACTGCAGCAGAGGCCCTACAGGCCGCCTTCCACGGGTGGCATCACGACACAAGCTCTTTTATTTTATTTTTATATTTTTCTTTTAAGGTACCGTCACACGCGGCAATATTGCTTGCAATTTCACTGGCAATTTGCTGGTTACAGTGAAATCATGGACACATTGTTCCATTTGTACACGGCAACAAAATAGAACAATGTGTCCATGATTTCACTGCAGCCAACAAATTGCCAGTGAAATTGCCTAGCAATATTGCCGCGTGTGACAGTACCTTTAGTCAGTTGGACAACCTAAACATAGGTATAGAGGAACCTCAGCAGATGATTGCCCTATCTTCCTACTGGAAATAAGTATCTACACAAAGGTCAACACTGATATTACCGCCATATGGTGACTATATAGTGATAGATACCAGTACTGAAGAATATACAAGTGATTATAGGACAGTTATATATTAGATGACTTACAGATGACATTTTTCACTTTTCCCATCTTTTTATTTGTCCCACACCAGCACAGGGCTGTGGAGACGGAGTGGTGAAGTCAGAGTCTTTAGAAAATGGACCGACTCCGACTCCTAAAATATAAAATAAATTGGGTACAGTAGTTCAATGCAGAATGTGCTGAATATTATTATTATATGAATTATTATTATGTTCTATCTAAATATCTTGAGTATTGTATCATTTAAATGATTAAAGCCTGTTACCATTGTACCTATAATAAATGTATCACTTAAAATTGAGCCATGTATGAAGGAGTCGGAGTCGAAGGAATTGGAGTCGGAGTCAGGGAAATTCAGGAGACGGTGGTTTGGCTTACTGACTCCACAATGCAAGTTCTCAACCCACAATTCATATACAGAGATTACAACAAGGACATACAGTGCCTTGTGAAAGTATTTGGCCCCCTCCCTTGACCTTTTCAACCTTTTGTCACATTTCAGGCTTCAAACATAAAGATATAAATTCTAATATTTATGTGAAAAATCAACAACAAGTGAGACACAATCGTGAACGGGAACGAAATTTATTGGATATTATAAACTTTTTTTAACAAATAAAAAAACTGAAAAGTGGGGCATGCAATATTATTCACCCCTTGAGTTAATACTTTGTAGCGCCCCCTTGTGCTGTGATTACAGCTGCAGTCTCTTGGGGTTTGTCTCATTCTTCCTTGCAGAACAGCTGGAGCTCAGTGAGGTTGGATTGAGGCGTTTGTGATCAGCAGTTTTCAGCTCTTTCCACAGATTCTCCATTGGATTCAGGTCTGGATGTGACTCGGCCATTCTAACACCTGGATACGGTTATTTTTGAACCATTCCATTGTAGATTTTGCTTTATGTTTGGATCTTTGTCTTGTTGGAACATAAATCTCCATCCCAGTCTCAGGTCTTTTGCAGACCCCAACAGGTTTTCTTCCAGAATGGTCCTGTATTTGGCTCCGTCCATCTTCCTATCAATTTTAACCATCTTCCCTGTCACTGTTGAAGAAAAGCCCAAACCATGATGCTGCCTCCACCATGTGTGACAGTGGGGATGGTGTTTTGAGGGTGATGAGCTGTGTTGCTTTTACGCCAAACATATAGTTTTCCATTGTGGACAAAAAGTTCGATGTTGGTTTCATCTGATCAGAGCCCCTTGTTCCACATGTTTGGTGTCTCCCAGGCGGCTTGTGGCAAACGTCAAACCAGACTTTTTATGGATATCTTTGAGAAATGGCTTCTTCTTGCCACTCTTCCATAAAGGCCAGTTTTGTGCAGTGTATGACTGATTGTTGTCCTATAGACAGACTCTCCCACCTCAGCTGTAGATCTCTGCCGTTCATCCAGAGTGATCATGAGCCTTTTGGCCTCATCTCTGATCAGTCTTCTCCTTGTTCGAGATGAAAGTATAGAGGGACGGCCGGGTCTTGGTAGATTTGCAGTGGTCTGATACTCCTTCCATTTCAATATGATCGCTTGCACAGTGCTCCTTGAGATGTTTAAAACTTGGGAAATCTTTTTGTATATAAATCCGGCTTTAAACTTCACCAAAACAGTATCTTGGACCTGCCTGGTGTGTTCCTTGGTCTTCATGATGCTCTCTGCACTCTGAACCCTGAGACTATCACAGAGCAGATGCATTTATACGGAGACTTGATTACACACAGGTGGATCCTATTTATCATTACCAGTCATTTAGGACAACATTGGATCATTCAGAGATCCTCACTGAACTTCTGGAGTGAGCTTGCTGCCCTGAAAGTAAAGGGGACAAATAATATTACACGCTCCACTATTCAGTTTTTAATTTGTTAAATAAGTTTAAAATATGCAATAAATTTTGTTCCACCTCACGATTGTGTCCCACTTGTTGTTGATTCTTCACAAAAAAATTAGAATTTATATCTTAATGTTTGAAGCCTGAAATGTGGCAAAAGGTTGAAAAGCTCCAGGAGGCCGAATACTTTCAAAATGCTCTGTATTTGACTTCTCACATTTCCAGCCCCATCTTCATCTATTCCCATTCTGCACAAACGCCTCATTCTACTGATGCCGCAATACTGAGCCACGGCTGCCGTATGTGTCCTTATTACTGCACCTCCTGAGTGGTACAAAACAGCTCTCCTCTTACTGTCCCACATAATAATGACAACACTGTGCCCTTGTAGACTGTGATCCCTCCCGGGCAGGGTCCTCTCACCTTCTGTACTTGTCTGTGCCTTGTTTTGCTCATGATTATTGAATTTTGTCTATGTATACCCCTTTTCACATGTACAGCGCCATGGAATAAATGGTGCTATAATAATGAATAATAATAATAATCGTAATAGATAATAATAATGTTCCTTTAAGTGCCCTCTGAACATTTAATAGAGATCTGTGTACAGTTATATTGGTTTGTATGCAATTTGTAGTCATGTGCCGTTACACTCTTTCATCTTCTCTAAATTCTCTTCTATTGATCTAAGCCAGAGTGCTAAAGGTGGCGTCACACGCATGAATATCGTGAGTGACATCACCAAAAATTGATACAACTGCGATCTATCACTGGACACAGGTTGACAGGTTTGCATAAAGTTAAACCTGTCAATCTGCAACCAGAGATTAGGCTGGATCGCGCCGTCTGACACCGCAATAGCGATGTTGGCGGCGATCCAGCCTATACCACAGTATTGCTGCGGATCGCTTGCTGGGCTGACCCCAACCCAGCAAGTGATGGCTCGCCCGCATCGCTGCAGCGTCACCGGCAACATCCTGTCATGTGACACCAAGCCTGCGATGTCGGAAGCGAGCGTGCACCCGCGCATCGCTTTCGACATCGCGGCTTTGGTTGCTGCGTGTGACGGGGGCTTAGGACCCAAAAGCCACTTTCTCCCATACAGTGATGCGGACACAGGCTCATTACTTCAAACCTCTTTATTTGGATAGCTATAACACTTAACAGCTCTCATCTGTTGTTGGCAAATTATTTGGTTGCAGCTCGGACAAAGACATTTGAACTTGCCTAAAACTTGAGTGCCGAAGAATTCTGCCGCCGGCTTTCCGGTGCATGTTTTCCTTCCGAACAGAAACCATGCTTTACACCATGGAGGAGTGACGGTCCTGTCAGAGCTATGACCTCCAATGGAGTACAAGGCTTGCTCAATACTGTTTTGAATTCTCGAAAGGAAAATGTCAAATCTGATATCCGAGTGCTGAATACTGTCCTGTAGCATGAGCCTTGTATTATCTCTTTTTAGCCGATGGTTTCTGATGATGATAGCATTCTTGAAGTGCACAAATCTCGAAATCCTGTTATTTAGGGTGCACCTAGAATGCTCCATGGCTGCACCCTGCCCGATACCCCGCCAAACCACATGGGGAACGACCTCAGACCAGACAAGCCATAGTTCAGAAAAAAAGCCCAGGAACTTGTCGATATCATACCTCTTTAGGGTAAGCAATTCAGGAAGGCGGAATGAGGTGAGGTCATTGTGCCTGGCATGGTGACGAGGATGACCCGGGAGGACATGATTCTTTCTACTTCAGGCAGCACCTGGGGCCAGGTGAGACCCTATATCTCACTCCAATTGATATAGAGGTCAAAACCCAGGAATCTCCAAGCAGACGGGATTTTGCTCTCTAGGCTGCCCAATATACATTAGAGTGTCCCAGCTTACAGACACAGGGCCGAACACTATCTGCTAAGATAAAGTTGTTAAAACACTGCCATAGCAAACATACAAGCATGTCAACTCTTTTATTATTCTTTTTTTTATGTCCCAGCCCTTTTTTCCATATCTGTTACCTTGTTACCGATATCTGTCTCGTCTTATAACCTGCTTCATCTACTGTACCGCACCTGTCTGCACAGAGCCCACTATGCTGCTCTTGTGTTCCTGGACTTTCTGTCCTAGACATTGATTGCGTTCTACCCTTCCTTCTCTTATTGTGCTAGCCATACTAGACGGTGCCTACATCCCTTCCTGCCCAACGGGCCAGCCGCTATAGCTCTTTGTGGTCCAGTGGGTCCCCTTCCCCACGCTGACACCCCCATAAGTGCAACAATACTAGAGATGCCAGGAAGTAATTGGAAGTCTTTAGTCATTTGCTTCGGTTGCCTTCAGTTGTCTGACTTTAACCTATTAACGACAGCCTTACGTCTCTAGAGTCGGCTGTCGTTACCCCGTGTTTGGAGTGAGCTCCGGCGTGGCCTCACTCCAAACCTCCCACATCTCAGCTGATCTCACTAGCAGAGATGTGGGAGAAACAGAACCAATCGGTCCCGCCACCGATCGGCGCTGTTTAACCCCTTAGATCCCACCCTCAATCTCTGAGAGCGGGATCTAAGGGAGCCGGAGCGTGCAACGCGCGCTTACCGGGCTCCAGAGAGATCTCGCGATAGTATCACGGGATCTCCCGTGCTGACGTGACAGGCCAGGGTCCTGGCTTGACCCTGGAACCTGTCATTGAGCATTTCCTGCTTGTGGTTGGCAGGGGCTGCCAACCACAACAGGTCCGCGATTCTGACACATACAGAGGAGCTGCAGCTAAGGAGGCAAAGGAGGCACATTACTGTAGGAAACTGCAAACACTCGACTCCGTATGTTTTTATCATCCATATTTGTATTGATTGGTGTTTCCCCATTTAGAAACAGGAGTCAGTTGGTGTAACTAGCTATTATTACTGTTAGGAGGGAAAGTTTGTGAAGAGATATGAAATGATATAACTTCCCGTCTCAATAACTCTTCCTCTTTCTCTTGCCAGAAGAGATGGCACAATGATTTCCTGCCCGCTGTACTTCACCTTGTTTTGACGAGCAATAATATTTATGAAATATTACTTGAGTGCTTGCCCAACTTTGGTTACTTTATCTACTTGTGCATCTCATTGACAGAATTTCATCAAAGTGACTTTATTTTAGTAATTGAATACATAAAGTGAAACACATATGTTATATAGAGTCATTACACAAGGAGGGATCTATTTCATGTGTTTATTTCTGTAAGTGAAAAGGTCATTATCTCAGAAAATTAAAGTAGGGAGGATGAAGGGTCTGAGAGAATAAAATATGACCTAAATAGGTATCAGAGGCTTCACCTTGTGTGGTTGTGAGAGTCACAACCACTATAAAAGCAGATAACGGCTGCTGCAGTCCCCAGCGTGGGGTGTGGCGCCCCTCTGGCGGGACGCAACAAGGAGGTACTGCACCCCAAAAGGAAGGTATAGTATCTCTTTAGTCGCGGATGAGGGAGGAAAATACAGAGTCTGCACCTAACACACGCTCATAGGACACCTTAGCACAGGGGACTAGTATTCAGTAGGTCCCAGGGGGGTGGAGCCTAGAAGAGCAGAAGACGTGAGTGACAGTTACAGCCAAGTCAGTCAGACAGTGTAAGACCGCAGAGAGGAAGGACACAGGAGACCCTGCGACTGTGACGGGAGAGCATCTCTTAGAAGAGGGGTGACCCGGACGGAGAAGGGGGCTACTCCAGGACTGGTTGCAGCCAGCTGGAAACCCAGGTCATCTCCAGCATACCGGAACCGAGGCGGTTAGTTACAGTCTATCCCTAACCGCAGACCGGCAGGCTGTGGGCCTGAAATAAGGGAGCCATAGCACCCATCAAGTAGTCCAACAGCAGTCCCGCAGCTGGGGTCATGACGCCGAGAAGTAAGGAGAGTTTAGGCAACAGACCTTGAGGACTAGAGACTTGACTCAGGAGTGGGAGTACAGAAGGCCAACAGGGCACAGAGAGGAACAGGACCAGTAGCGCCATTTTAAGGACACCTCTGACAGACTCTTGAAAAGCCTCCAAGATCTGCGGCTATGGCCCCCGATATACCCAGACTGTATCATGTACTGATTTCAACTGGTGCAAGTAAAGAACTGTTTGAGCTGATCTGGTGTCCGGTCTCCTTTCATCTGCTGCCCGGAGGGCCTCTACGGCACCACAGAGGTGAGGACTGCTACTCCCCTCATCCACCCCGCTGCCCTGAGGTAAAGCTCCATCTGTGGGGAGCTGTACTACCAAAGCTGCATTCCCATCACCTCAGCTGCCAGCCGCAGCGCTGGTAACCCTATTACCAGGTACCACAGGTGGCATCACGTTACAAATCCCCCATCATCATCACCCCCAGCCCGCCACTGAGGATCCAGGGCACGGAACCGGGAACCGACCAGCTGTGATCCCCAATGAAGTAACCACCTGTCCTGGTATCCGAGTACTCCCTACCCTGTCGACTGACTCAGTTCTGGCGTCACGAACAGGGTCCAACCAGCCTGGTAATACCAGGTAAAGTGTGCCTCTTGACTTTATTAACTACTAAATTGTGAACCAGGCCGCCATTGCCACAGAAACTAAGCTGCGTCACAGAGCGGTGGGAAAAAGAGCATGAAAATAAGCCCCTTTGCTCTGCCGAGGATTGACGATGTGTGGTGGCTGGTTCCGGGAAGACCCGAGGACTGATTGAATGAACTTTTCAGAATAGGCGGGTGTAAAAATGTAAAAGATTATGTGCTGGCCTAGGGGCGTGCCTCGGCCCCTTAGTGTGAAAAGAAAAATAGGGAGGGGGACAAGAGGCGCAATAGTGCCCTATCACTAGTAACACTTGTGTGTGCTGGTGGTGCTGTGAAGCTGCTCACCTGGTCCAGTTGTGATCCCCACAACTGGTTTGAAGGCGTTTTGGAAAACTATGTTCCAGCTGCTGCAGGACCTCCACCGACCACTGGATAGTGGTTGAAATCCAAGATGATGATGGGAGTGCTGGTGTGTCACGGTCCGCGCTGCTGTGGTATGAAAAACTCACCAAAGAACCAAGATAGTTTTCATCCTTTATTTCCTCCTCTCTCCTACGCGTTTCAGCGCCACACCCTGAGGAAGGCGCCGGGTGTGGCGCTGAAACGCGTAGGAGAGAGGAGGAAATAAAGGATGAAAACTATCTTGGTTCTTTGGTGAGTTTTTCATACCACAGCAGCGCGGACCGTGACACACCAGCACTCCCATCATCATCTCGGCCCCTTAGTGACGTAAGGCCATGCATGAGGCGCCAAAGTGTCTCCCCGCCCCCCTTGCCATCAAACAACCAAGGGGGGGGTCAAGAACCGGACAGCACCAGCTAGGGACTATGAAAAGTGAACGGAAAGGAAAACGAGAGACATTGGCAACAACCCAGTCAGGAGAACTGCATGTCCGATACCAACGATGACTGAGCTGATGCGGAGCCTGCCAAACCGGAAAGTCTGATCCGGTTCTCCGAGGAGCCCGACCTGATCGTAGAGAAATGTGAAGAAGAAGGCTCTAACAACCAGGCGAGTTCCGGAGAGGAGGACCGAGAGGAAGAACCAGTCGGCGGCGCAGAGGCGTCCGTGCCCCGCGAGCTATGGTGGGCCGATCGCCAGAAGCAACAAGCCAACGGCGCAGAGGCATCTGGGCCCTGCGGGCTATGGGGGCCGGTTGCCTGGAGGAACCAACATCTCGGGTTGGAATGGAGGTGAGGCGATTTGGGAGCCAACCTCCAACCCCAACCCTGCACTCCTGGCAACTCGTCGGTAGGCCACAGTTCCAGGATAATGAGGCAGAACGGCAGAGGCGGCAAGAATCATGGTGGGCTAACTAGATGGAGACCCGCCAGGCCCGCGCCTTTGCCCGAACCCAACCACCATTGCCAGTGGACCAAAGGAAGAAGGATGAAGAGTAGGCCAAAACAGGTCACACCAGGTACACAACATCAGAAAAAGGGATGAGTGATTGGCGTAAGGAGCTGTCTAGGGAGAGCAAAATCTTGGCCAATAGCTGACCCCAGGGCCAGGAGGCCTACAGTGCTTATGACCATTAGAGGCCCCTGCAGTACCTATGACTCCTACGCCAAGGCACCCATAGTAAGTGTTGTTGTGTATTATGAGTTTTTAAGCCTACGGAGACTTTACCTGTTTGGGCTTTGTGAACTTTAAATGCAGAGCCTGAATGAAGTTAATCAGAGACTCAATACCCTGCCCCGTTGGGCCGATGTGGACTAGAATATATGTTGTTTGCAACATTTGAAGCCCAGTGCCTCCCGCAAGGGAAGAAGACGAAATAATAATATTGTTTTTGTTATGTTTAGTCGTAACTCGGTTAATATGTTAATAAAAAGTTAAGCTCAAACCCGGTTTGGTTGAGACACTCCCGGACGAGTGTATTTAACCAAGGGGGTGTGTGGCACCCCTCTGGCGGGATGCCACAGGGAGGTACTGCACCCCAAACAGAAGGTGTGGTATCTCTGTAGTCGCGGATAAGGGAGGAAAATACACTGCACTGCACCAAACACACGCTCATAGGACACCTTAGCACAGGGGACTGGTATTCAGTATGTTCCAGGGGGGTGGAGCCTAGAAGAGCGGGAAGACGTGAGTGACATTTACAGACAAGTCAGTCAGACCATAACAGGAGGGTACCTCTTAGGAGAGGGGTGACTCGGATGGAGAAAGGGGCTACTCCAGGACTGGTCGGAGCCAGCTGGAGACCCAGCTCATCTCCGGTATACCGGAACCGAGGCGATTAGTTACGGTCTATCCCTAACCGCAGACTAGCAGGCTGTGGGCCTGACATGAGCACCCATAGCACCCATCAAGTTGTCCAACATCAGTCCCGCAGCTGGGTTCACGATGCTGAGAAGTAAGGAGACTTTAGGCAACAGACCCCGAGGACTAGAGACTTGACTCACGAGTGGGAGTGCAGAAGGCCAACACCCCCACCCCACCACTAAGGGTCCAGGGCACGGAACCGGGAGCCGACCAGCCGTGATCCCCAATGAAGTAACCACCTGTGTCGGTATCCGAGTACCCTCTACTCTGTTGACCGACTCATAGGGCATATAGAGAAAGGAGGATGAAGGGTTCAAAACCACGCTGCCGCCCTGTTATTGAAAGTAAGTCTCTACACAAAATCACTCTTTCCCTTCTTTTGAGGTTCACATCATTAGGCCCTTCTATCCCATTCCCCTCAGAGTAGTGGTTGTATACCACCCCCCCCCCCCCCCCCAGGGTCAACCATCCAGTTTTTTTACCATTTCTCTGCATGGCTGCCACACTTTATGTCACTATAACTACCAATACTTATTTTGGAGGACTTTAACAACCCCATAAACAGCCCCACTTCCCCATCTGCATCTCAGCTCCTATCTCTAACCACCTCTTTTGGTCTCTCACAGCTCGCAGCCTCTGAGACACACAAAGGCAGTAATACCATTGACCTGATCTTTGTCCGGCTCTGTTCAAGCTCCTTCTTAGATAACTCACCTCTTCCCCTCTCTGACCTCAACATTCTCTCTTACACGCTCACAAATTCTTGTTTAACCCAGCACACTCCTACCTATCACACATTCAGAAATCTTCAGACCATTAACCCTCGAGTCTGTAAGGTGTTAGTGGATATGTTGGCCAAAATATGTAAGCCTGATCTAATAGTATGGGCGTGACCAATAGTGTGACTGATGGTAACCTTGTGCCTATAAATTCCACCAATCAACTCTGCCATGGTTTGGCTGTTTTCAGGTGATTGTTGCATCGATATCAGGCACTTGTTTTGCCTCTCAGTGGGGTCTGCAGCATCCTGCTAAGTGTAATGCATATTGGACCTTGGCTATTGTTGGTGAGTTTTTTTCTAAATTTTTTTTCCTTTAGTGTATTTTTCTGAATCGGAAATATAGATAGGGCTCGTAAGCATGAGGGCCCTTGGTGTTGGGTTACAACCTTACGTATTTTGCCCTAAATATCCACTAACACCATCGTGTTTTCTTTTGCACTTTTTTATCTATTGCAGGATGAAGCAGAGCCCTCTGGGGGTGTCTGTCCCTTCTGTGATGCATGTACATAGTGCTGGGCAGCCCACCTGATCTAATAGTATGGGTGTGACCAATAGTCTGTATACAGACACTTTGCATCGCACGTACCTGTGTGACTGACGCCCTATGGTAACCTTGTGCCTATAAATACGACCAACCATCTCCCCCATAGTTTGGCTGGTTGCAGGTGATTGGTGTATCGGTATCAGGCACTTGTGTTACCTTTCAGTGGGGCCTGCACTGTCCTGCTAAGTACAAGAGATATTGGACCTTGGCTATTGTTGGTGAGCTTTTTACGCCCACTACACTCTACAGAAACTGCCTCCATCAAAGTGACCAATGACCTTCTGACAGCACAACGTAATGGTTTATTCTTTTTGATCTCTCTGCAGCTTTAGACACTGTTAACCACCATCTCCCACTCGCTATTCTGCACCCAATCAGCAAAAAGGACTCCGCTATCTCCTGGTTCTCTTCCTATCTTTTTGACCTCTCCTTCAGTGTATCATTTGCTGACTCCACTTCTTTTGTTTAACTATTGGGATCCCTCATGGTTTGGTCCTTGGCCTCCTCTCTTCTCTCTGTACATGGCCTTAATTGGACAGATCATCAGCAGATTTTGCTTCCACTACTATCTTTATGCTGATGACACACATCTATACACTTCTTCTCCTGACCTTACCCCGCTCTATTACAGAACACCAGTAATTATCTAACCGCAGTTTCCAATATCATGTCCGCTCTCTATCTAAAACTCAACCTTTCCAAAACTGAACTTCTGCTGCTGCCCTCCACTAACCTCCCTGAATATGACATCTCCCTCTCGGTGTGCGGCACCACAATAACGCCTAGGCACCAGGCTCGCTGTTTGTGTGTTATGTTTGACACCGATCTCTCCTTCACCTCCTATATACAATCTCTCGCCCGCTACGTAGGTGCCACAAAAGGGGTACTGCACCCAGAAAAGCAGTGTAGTACTCCACTGCAATTGTGACTATGGTCACTAGATGGAACCCTAGAGCAGCACTCACACACTAGAATAGTAGGTGGGAGGGACCCCGGGAGGGTCTTAGTGACCTCTAAAGGGAACCAAAGAGCTCAGTCAGAGAGTAGAGTCGGAGGGAAGATGGAGTAGTGGTTAGAGACAGGCAGCCAGCCTGAGAGGAAGCAAGAAGGGTCTCCTCGGCTGAGGGGCCCTGAACAAGGAAAGATCCCAGAACCAGAGGGAGGAACAGAAGCTCAGGAGAAGAGCTAGTTCAGGAAGGAACACGGGTACTGGAGCCCGTAACTGTGAGATCCTACAATATCCCCTTACAGAAAAATCTGTTAAACGGGGATATTACTAATACGGCCCCGATTCCCAAAGAGCCCACAAGAGGGGAATCAGTCCTGCAGTTGGATCCTGCGAAGGGCAAGGAAAAGGTTCACCCAACGGGTACAAGGGAGAGGAGACTAGAGAAGCTGCAAGAGGTCAGATCATCTTTAAGAGTCAGACTTCACAGCCACTTGGAGGCAAGGAAAGAAAGGACACACAAAGGAACATAGGGACAGTTCCATTTAACGGGCAGAAATCCCAATTGCAGCATCCGGAGCATTTGCCATAATAACATCTATTGAACCGCTGAACTGTATAACTTTGGTGAAGTTTGTCAGTAAAGTTTCCGGGTGAAGGGAAGTCCAACCACCGGAGGACTGTGGCAGCGCTGGTGAACATCACCAGACTCAGCAGGTGGCGTCACGAAGACAAAAACTTTGTATATAACCCCTGTAAATAACCCCTTTTTCATTGACCCGCCAGGGGCATAGCCTCGGCAGCCACCCGTGACATCCCAGACAGACTGAAACCGCCTGAGAGCTGAGTACCCGGCAATGGGTGCGTCACTTGCACCTGAACAACATTTCTAGAATCCACCATTTTTTTACCATGTAAACAACAAAAAAAACTCACTTTGGCACTGATCCACTCCCACCTTATTTATTGTAATTATCTATTAATTGGCCTTCCCCCTTACTAGACTCTCCCCTCTCCAGCCCATCCTTGATGCAGCAGCCAGGATCACTTATCTAGCTAACAATTATTTGGACGCTTCTGCTCTATGCCAGTCATTGCACTGGCTGCCCATATGACTCGCCCCCAGGGCCGTGGGGTACTCAGAGCCTGGATGGTTCGGTCTCTCAAGGGACACTCGGGGCTGAGACCAAGCTCTGTGACCCTGTGGAGTTACTAAAAATACGGGGGAATACATGTAGGGATAAAGGTTGTGACGCCACCCACGTTATTCGGCTATTTGGGCTTACGCTGCCAGACGGGACCACTGGGGATGATGGATGGGCAGCTTTGGTAGTGTCGATCCCCACAGGTGGAGCGTATCCCCTGGGAAAGTCTATGGTGTTGGAAGGCTGTTCGGAGGGTGCAAAGTAACAAACAGGCTCACGGTTGTTTCCTCAGGACCTTTACTGGTGGTACTGGTGCAAGCTGGGACACTGACAGGTGATCTTACTTGGAGTCCGTGAACCTGGGAGCAACTCGGGGTTCTACTCACTTGGCAAGTTCTGAGGCCTCCCTGCGGCGCTCTTTCAGCGGGTCCCTGCTGCTGCATAGGCTGAGCTGTATCCCTCTCTCTTCCTGCGTGGTACCAGTATGGCAGACAGCTCGAGCCCTTCTCCAGCCCCACTTCCCTTGCAGCGGCTCCTGGACTCTCTATGCCACTTTTCATGCAGGCACTGTGGTTAGCTGCCGAGACCTTAGGCTCTGCACAGCCTCGGACTCCGGTGTCAAGTTCTGGCGCTCTGCACTGGGGTGAGCTCGACACCGCTCCACTCACCAGGCTCTCCTCAACTTCCTCAGATTCTCACCTATGGGTCCCTCAAGCTAGGGTTCAGCTATCCTGGGACGAGTTTAGCACTGCTCAAGTCCACAGGATATCTTCCTCAGTACTGCTCCGTACTGAACTGACTTACTCCACCCCAGACCAGAATTTATAAGGGAGCTCTGTGACGGGGTGTAAGGCAGAGCAAGAAGGAACAACAGGCCTAGGGACGATCCAACAGATTTATTAACAAGAACGCTGGAACAACACACGCAGGTAGATCCACAGAGTCCACAATTAGTCCAACGGAAGCAGATTCGGGGCACCTCCCGATAATCCTTGTGCCGGATAACAAAGCAATAGTCCACACGAGTCCAATGGATTCCACACAATCCCACGGACGACGAGATCTGGCCTCAGCTCAGGTCTCGCTCCTGTCCCATCCACAGTCAACTCTCATCTGATCTTAAGAAAAGAATGTATTGTCTGAGCTCCTGGGAGCAGCCCAGGAAGGGGGTAGGGGTCCATCTGAAAATTCTAGGCTGGTCGGCTCCGGTGTGTCTACAAGGATGTGTATTACAGGTTATCTTCTGCTTAGGAAACAATAGGGGGGATTCCACTAGCTGTTGACACAAGCCTAAATTACATTATTGCTCAGGACTGCAAGGATTGGGGGAAGGTTAAGTTAAGTTGCATCTTATAGAAACCAGAGGAAAGGGCAAAACTACATATCATGACAATCCCTTCCCCCCGCAATTTGTGTACGTACTAGGGACCTCTACAGGTCGCTTGTTAAGTACACACAGTCCGGGCTGACAGGACTTAGGGCTCCTCCTGCCTGGACAGTCCATCTGCATTTTGGTGTTGGCTGCCTCTTCTATACTGTATGGTGAAGTTGTAGGGCTGCAGAGCCAGGCTCCATCGGAGAAGGCGTCCATTGTCCCCAGAGACTCTGTTCAGCCAGGTGAGGGGATTGTGATCAGTGACCACAGTGAACTCTCGTCCATACAGATACGGCCGTAGTTTCCTGAGGGCCCACACTACAGCCAGACATTCTTTTTCCACAGTTGCATAGGCCACTTCTCTGTCCAGCAGTTTCCTGCTGAGGTAGGCAATGGGGTGCTCGTCCCCCGCTGCATTCACCTGGCTGAGTACAGCTCCCAGTCCATAAGAAGAGGCGTCCGTCTGCACAATGAACCTCCTCTTGTAGTCCGGAGCAGCCAGAACAGGGTCGCAGACCAGGGCGTCCTTCAGCCGGTTAAAAGCCTCATCACAGGCTGGAGTCCAGATCACCAGGCGGGGCATTGTTTTCTTGGTCAGGTCGGTAAGAGGTTTGGCCACAGTGCTGAAATGAGAAACAAATTTTCGGTAATAACTGGCAGTGCCCAAAAAAGCCATAACTTGTTTCTTGGTTTGGGGTACAGGCCAGTCTCTAATAGCCTGGATTTTGGCAGGTTCAGGACGGAGCTTCCCTCCTCCTACTCTATGCCCTAGGTACTGGACTTCACCCATTCCCAATTGGCATTTATCGGGTCGAATGGTTAGGCCTGCTGCAAGAAGAAGGTCAAGAATAACGGCTACTTGATTCAGATGTTCCTCCCACGTCTGGCTGAAGATGGCGATATCATCCAAGTAGGCACAAGAAAAGTCACCACATCCCCGGAGGATCTGGTCCACCATTCTCTGGAAAGTTGCCGGGGCATTCTTCATTCCGAAAGGCATGTTTAGAAATTCATACAGACCAAAGGGGGTTATAAAAGCGGACCGTTCTCTCCCTTCCTCCGTCAGAGGGATTTGCCAGTATCCCTTACTGAGATCCAAGGTAGTGACATATCGGGCCCCAGCCAGTCGGTCTAGAAGTTCGTCAATACGGGGCATTGGGTAAGGATCGCTGACGGTATGGTCGTTTAGTCGTCGATAGTCCACACAAAACCGAGTACTCCCATCCTTCTTGGGTACCAACACCACAGGAGAGGCCCAAGGGCTATGGGAGGCCTGGATTACCCCAAGCTGTAACATTTCCTCCAGTTTGTGCTGCATGGTGTTTTCGAACTGATTCAGGTACCCGGTAAGGAGCCTGTTGTATGGGACGGATACCCTGAGTGTCCACATGATGCTGGGTGACGGTGGTTCGACCTGGTTTGGATGAGAAAGCAGCCTGTCTCTGTTGAAGCACTCCCAGCATCTGGTTTTTCTGTAAGGAATCCAGTGATCTCCCAGAGGAACCTGTTCCACAGTGGACGGGGCTCTCGCTGCTTCCACGAGATCAGGTAGGAGTCCTCATCCTCCTGACCGTCTTCTGCAGCTAGCCGACAGCTTGCTATCACAGGTAGTGTCCGGTCATGGTACTCCTTAATCATATTCACATGGACAGTCTTTTGTCTTAGCCTCTGATCATCTAAAGCAAGAAGGTAATTGGTGTCATTTAGTTTTCGGAGAACTCGGAAGGGACCCTCCCATGTGGTCTGCAGTTTATTCTGCCGATGGGGAACAATCATTAGGACCTGTTGTCCTTCTACAAACTCCCGATAGCGTGCTTTACGGTCATACCATGTCTTCTGTCTGGTTTGAGCCATACGCACATGACTCTGGGCTAAACTAGCGAGTTGAGCCAGGGTTTCTCGCAGCTTTAGGACATAAGGGACAACAGGGGCTCCTGTATCTTCAACTTGCCCCTCCCAGTATTCCTTGAGCAGGGTTAAGGGTCCTCGGACCTTTCTTCCATAGAGTAGTTCAAAGGGGGAAAACCCAGTGGACTCCTGGGGAACTTCCAATAGGCAAACAAGAGATGGGGTAGGTACTTCTCCCAGTCTGAGTCTCGGTCAGTGAAGGCCCTCAGCATATTCTTCAGAGTGCCATTGAATCTCTCACAAAGTCCATTTGTTTGGGGATGATAAGGTGTCGTTCGGATCGCTCGTACCCCACAGGTGCGCCACAGACACTGGACCAGCTCTGACATGAACTGGGAGCCTTGGTCTGACAGATCTCACTGGGAAATCCTACTCTGGTGAAAATGGTAACCAGGGCCTCGGCCACCTTGGCGGCAGAGATACTTGACAAGGCCACCGCTTCTGGATATCGGGTGGCGTAGTCCACAACAGTGAGAATGTACTGCTTTCCAGATTTACTTGGTTTAGCCAGAGGTCCAATGATATCGACAGCTACTCTTTGGAAGGGTTCTTCTATTATAGGGAGCGGTTGCAGGGGTGCCTTTGGGTGATCTCCGGGTCGCCCTCTACGCTGACATATGTCGCAAGTTCGGCAGAAATGTGCTACAGCTTGAGAAATCCCCGGCCAATAGAAAGTTTGAGTCAATCGTCTCTCGGTGCGAGTTTTGCCTTGATGGCCAGCAGTAGGAATGTCATGAGCAAGGTGTAATAGGGGAATTCTGTACTTCTGAGGAACAATCAGCTGTTTGCTATAAGTCCAGGGCTTATCTAGGGAGTCAGCATTGGTAACCCGATACAGAAGTCCATGTTCTCGGATAATTCTTTCCCCGTTCTCCCCTAACTGCCCTATCTCAGCTCGAGCTCTGAAACTAACAAGGGTGGGGTCAGTCTCTACCTCTTGTCTAAACTGAACTTTATCCCAAGTGACATTCATATGATCTCCACAAGAAGAATCACTCACCGGCTGTGACGGCAGTTCTGGTGGCCTCATTTCCATTGATGGGTTGTACACGTCCACATCTGCCGCTCTCTTGGCTTGACTTCTGGTTACCGCACCGACAAAGTGGCAATGAAGATTTCCCACATCATTTCCTAGAAGAACGTCTGCAGGGAGGCCGCTCATCACACCGATCATGCATTGTTTTGCCCCAAAGCCATAATCCAGGGTCACACTCGCTCTGGGAATATATCTCTGGGTACCTCCAGCCAATTCAATGGCAACTCCTGGTCCCTTTTGAATTGCTTCTGGTTGAATTACTCGGGATCGGCTATGGTGAGGAAAGCCCCAGTGTCACGGAAGCCAACAACGTTTTGGCCATCCAGCACGACTTCCTGTAAATGTTTGTGCTGAAGATCAGAAGAACAGGTGGCTGGGGCTCGCACCCCATAGACTCCTGGTAGGGGAGCCAGGATATCAGAGTCACTTGGCAAGTCATCAGGGACTGAATGCAGACCTTCTCCTGGTGTGGGTGCCTGTAGATAATGAACAGGCAAAGGTGGTCTGTAGCTGTTCTGCCTCCGAACACCTGGACATTGGGCTTGCAGATGTCCAGCCTGCCCACATCCATAACATCTGCGCTCTGGGATTCTTCCTCCACGTCGTAGTCCCAAAGGTGGAGCAGGAGGAGTGCGAGGCACAGTCACACGAAGTTCACCATGAGTTGATGGTCTAGTGGGATGGTGAATATTGGAGGCCGCAGGACCAGGGGCCGCCGGCGTTGGGGGGCTAGTAGTTTTTTCCTCACTGAGTAGTAGCTTTTTCCACTGAGGCTTGATGGTGAGAGCCTCATCAGCTAGAGCTGCAGCTTCCTCCACTGTGGCTGGTCTCCTCTCACGCACCCATTCCCGGATCTCAGCGGGCACTTGAAGTAAAACTGCTCTTTTAGAATAACCTGGAGGAAAGTCTCCCAGGTTAAGGCCTCCTCTCCCTCCAGCCAGCGATGACATACTTGTTTGAGTCTGTGGGCATACATCTTGAAAGACACTTCCCCATCACAGGCTAAAGTACGGAACTGAGTCCTGTAAGTGTCTGGGGTTACAGCATAATGTTCTAGAATAGTCTGTTTAATCTCCGCATATTCACAGTTCCACCGAGGTCCATAGCTCTATAGGCTTCAGCCGCTCCACCCTCTAAGAGCCCCACCAGATGTCGGACTCGCTCCCTTTCCGGGACTTCCATTAATCGACACTGGTGCTCAAAGTCCTGGAAGAAGCCCTCAATGTCGCCTGCAGCCTCATTAAACTGCTTGAAGTCTTTGCGGGACACTCTGGGGAGTTCCTTCATGGTGGGTGCTGGGGTTACAGTCTGTCTGGAGCTTTGAGCATCTTCCATCCTGCGCTGCCTCTCCTGAGCTCTATGAATGGCCTCCCGCTTATCTTCTATGGTGGCCTCTCCCCCAGCAAGGCCATCTCCTCCTCATACCACACAACCCACTGACTTTTCCGGGTATTTACCTCCGGCTGCAGTCTTTCCTCCATTCGCTGTGGGGACGCTTCCTCAGTGCCATCTTGCAGGCAAACTCCTTCTAAAGCCTCAATCAGCTGCTCCTTGGAGAGTCCCTTGTAGCCGACTCCCAGTTCTCGGGCCTTTGTTTGCAGGCTCGCCACAGTCCAGTTCTTGTACTCTGCGGGTGCTGGTTCCAGATGTAGATGGGCCGTTGTCCTCCATTCCTTCTGCTCTGATCCCAGCGCTGCCAACCAGTTTGTGACGGGGTGTAAGGCAGAGCAAGAAGGAACAACAGGCCTAGGGACGATCCAACAGATTTATTAACAAGAACGCTGGAACAACACACGCAGGTAGATCCACAGAGTCCACAATTAGTCCAACGGAAGCAGATTCGGGGGCACCTCCCGATAATCCTTGTGCCGGATAACAAAGCAATAGTCCACACGAGTCCAATGGATTCCACACAATCCCACGGACGACGAGATCTGGCCTCAGCTCAGGTCTCGCTCCTGTCCCATCCACAGTCAACTCTCATCTGATCTTAAGAAAAGAATGTATTGTCTGAGCTCCTGGGAGCAGCCCAGGAAGGGGGTAGGGGTCCATCTGAAAATTCTAGGCTGGTCGGCTCCGGTGTGTCTACAAGGATGTGTATTACAGGTTATCTTCTGCTTAGGAAACAATAGGGGGATTCCACTAGCTGTTGACACAAGCCTAAATTACATTATTGCTCAGGACTGCAAGGATTGGGGGAAGGTTAAGTTAAGTTGCATCTTATAGAAACCAGAGGAAAGGGCAAAACTACATATCATGACAAGCTCCCACTTCAGGCATAGAGGCAGAAAAATGTTGTGCGCTTGGCTCGCCTGGCGTCGATACCCTCTGTTGCTCCCAGGCATGACACTACCCCCCAAGGGCGGCAATAACATTGTGGCATCTGGATTCTGGGGTGCCACACATACACTATAGCATCCAATTCAAATAGCTTGTTCTCACCCACAAAGCTCTTCACAGTGCAGCACCTCCCTACCTCTCTACCCTCATCTCTGTCTATCACCTCGCCTCTTCTCTTTGCTTTGGGAGTGACTTTAGACTAACATCTGCATTAATCCGAACCTCTCACTCCCGGCTCCAAGACTTCTCCTGAGCTGCACCAATTCTCTGGAATACTCTACCCCAAGAAATTAGGACTATCCACAACTTACATCGTTTCAGACGCTCCCTAAAAACACATCTTTCTAGAGCGGCCTATCATGTTTTCTAATCAAAGTCACTTAAAGGCCTATTCACTCCACCAGACTCAAAAGAATGGCTGGTGACAACTTATGCAGCTCTTTTCTATTCCCCATTTCATTAAATTGGCTGACCACCATTGTAAATAAGCACCTGTACTCTGTGACTCCCCCACCTCATTGTTAGATTGTAAGCTCTTATAAGCAGGGCTGTCATTATTTTGCTTTAATTATTGTATTCTTTGATATATGTTACTTATGATTGTACATGTCCCCTCTCAATTGTAAAGCACTGCGGAATTTGTTGGCGCTATATAAATAAAGATTATTATTATTATTCTCCAGCCACGGTTCATCTACAGAGGTTACAACACAGACACATCTAACTTCTCATATTTCCAGCCCCGTCGCCCTCAGCTTCTCTTGTATGTGCCCATATCACTAAAATTATGTGGGGTGCTAAAAAAGGGTTCCTCTTAATAATGACAACACTGTGTCTGTTACTTAGTAATAATGCCTCCTATTAGTGTGGCGCCCCGCAACGAGTGCGTCACAGGAAGGGATTGCATCCCTGACTGAAGATGTAATATCTTTCATCTCAGTGATGTAATGGTTAAATCCAGAGCTCCATATACCACATGCACCACTCAGAGGTAGAGGGCCAATCAGGTCCTGGTGGGAGGAGTGTAGGGTGTAGTGTGGGGGGAAGTTAGAGAAGTGGAGAGTTGAGAGAAGTTGGAAGGAGGAGAAGGAGCAGGGCCCTGCACAGTGCCGTGCTGCCCTGGAAACGGGCAACAAAGCAAACAAGCACTGGGTTAAAACACACCCATGCCCAATCTCACCGGACACCGTTCCGAGGCAAACAGACGTCCACCGCTGTTCTGCAAAACCGGAGTGACAGAGCAGCTTCTTAGGAGCGCCTCACTACAGCCGCTAACCTAGCAGTCTTACCAGCAGAGTACCTACCAGTGGGACACAGGGCCTTTTACAGCCGGGTTCGCGTACCGGCTAAGGAATCCAATAGAAGTTTCCCCAGTACCCTGAACTGGTACACTAAGGCAGCAACGGCAAGAAGATAGGACAATTAGTAACGGAGGAACACCATGGAGCTCTGGACTGAGGCTGTTCATCACTGGGACCACCTGGTCCATTATCCGACAAGCTGTATACCGTGTACCACACTGAACCTACAGTAAAGACCCGTTACAGAGGAGCATTGTGTCAGTGCATTTCTTCCAAAACTGTTATTAACCCTTGCTTATAAAAACAACTGAGCTACCGTATCCCATCCAGTACAGTTCCTTGCCCCCGGGGACTCCTGCTCATCCTGTGGGGAGCATCCCATCTAGCTGCCGCACATCCCCAGGAGGACCCAAGCAGCGCCGGTGCCCTCACCGGAATCCCACAGGTGGCGTCACGACAATCAAGATTTATCCCAATTCCTTTAATCCCCTTTTATTTGACCACCGGGCCCCACAGCCTCAGGGGCGGAACCGTGACAAGTGAAACATCGCCTGAGACCTGACAACCCGGCAACGGAGAGTCATTAACATTCTAGAAGTTAAAATTACCCCCTAGAAAATATTAATGCACGGTACAGGTGTCCTAGAAGAAGACAGTGCCCACAATTTGCCCTCTAAATATTAATAGTGTCCGTTTAAGTGCCCACTTAACATTTACCGTAATAGAGTCCTGTGTACAGTCATAATGGCCCATATCCAATTTGTGGTCATTTGTGGCTCTGGATTCTAGGTTTATCAGTCCATATAGAGTTGCGGATGTTATTAACCCTATAGAGTTACAGTTGGAGCTAACCCTAGTTTTTATGGTCCACAACATCTTCCACATCTCAGCAGATTTGTTGCGCCTCTGGAGTCTACGTTATTGCCGCAGCCTTCAGTTTGTAAAGACATGAAAGGTCAGGTGACAACAGAAAATCTGTCATTCTGTCATTCTGATGAAGGTCCACATAGAGGGGCTGAAACATTAAAGGGATTATCCAGGATTAGTAGGAAAAAAATAAGTGCCCAACCACTAACAGCCTCGTACCTGCCTGTTGTGCCCGGCACCAGTCACCATAGTTTAACCCCGGCAAAGAGCAGTCAGAGACCACTCCTGTTGGGAACAGCATGGTGGGGTAAGCACAGGGCAGAGTGGTAGAGTGGCAGCTTCTTGTCTGCTCTGCGGAAGTGGGTGCATAGCCGACATCACGCTGATTGACAGCCGGTTCCTCATTACCTGATTGGGGGAGCCAGCTGCCAATCAGCATGACATCAGTTATTCTTCCGTCTAAAGTGGGGAGAAACCTCCAGCTCTGTTATCATGACTCCATTGGAAGTGGTAAAATTGCCGACAGGTGGCAGCTACCTGCCTGTTCGTGTTTAGGCACAATTTTTTTATTCTGGATATTTCTTTAATGACTTTCTGTAAACAGCTTGTTATTAAAATTTCTGTTTATTCACCACAAATATATTGAGTGCCAAGTCCTTGTTCTATAACCTGTGGAAGTGCCATATATTTATCAGATGGAAATAACCATTTGAAATGATATATTCTCCAGCAATGACATATTGATTACGTATGCTTAGAATAGAGTCCCTGATGGATAGTCCTGCCCGCCCATGAAATGTTATCTAGTGACTCAGTTCCTGGAGTTACACAGTGTTGTGGCCAATCTCAGTATGGCAACATTCTACTCAATGGCTGAAGTCCGACACTTGATGGGCAACACTGAGTTAATTGAATGACAGATTAGCATAGTTGTAACCATCTAAACCTCTATTTGTAGAATATTTAGGCCTAACTCTTGGTTTGCCCATCAATACTCACAAAGCGCCAACTTTGGGTCACGTTCTTCACCATTTCAGATGCCTATATCTTGATCCAACCCACAGATTGTGTATTTGTAGCCACCGCAGGCATTTTACCGCACCAATAATGACTCCATCAATTGCATGCAGATTTGATTTTATTTGTTCAAATTGGAAACAAAATGTTAATTAGACCGACTAAGAGACAATCACTTCCCTCAGCACGAAAAAAGTGGAGGCAGAACTTTAGAAATTGCAGTAACAGGTCTCTTGGCAGTTATCCGCTATGAATTCTACGGTCTTGCAGTAACTCGTCAATTCTTTGCAGTTGGAAAATTCATCTGTGTATAAGCAAGGATTGGCTAAAAAGAGAAAATAAATGACAATGAAAACATGGCATCCCTCCTACCAATCTACTATATGTGTCTATACATCTCTATGGGACAGGATTCTTCACAGTTAGAGGAAACCATGGAATGTACGGCCCTCGAGAGGTAATGATTGCCTATACTATGCCAGGATTTAAAGTGTACCTCTCACCAGTTTTGGGGGTTCCCCTGCCCATCTCCTCTAACATGATGTAATTGGGGTTCCTGTAACCCATTTATATCCCCAGACGTGCTCAGAAAACGACTTTTAATATATGCTGCGCCATATGCTAATTTCTTTGATGGGTCATATGGGTGACTGCACATTGTGGTCAGCGCCGCCCCGCTCCATGCCAATACAGCCCCTTTTCACTGTGTGCAAGTGGATGATATCGCTATGCAATCCACACAACTCCTAGGTCTTGCGTGTGCGCAGTGGTGTCTCACTGTGCTCAATAGAACATACAGTGATTACACTGTGCAGGCACGAGACTTTGGGCACTGTGTGGCTGATGAGGGACCAACGTTTCGCATCTGTACAGTGGAATCACCGGCTCCTTGGTAGGGCACAGTGAAGCCCCACTGCGCAGGCCCGAGACTTCGAGCACTGTGTGGCTGATGAGAGACCATCGTCTTGCATCTGCACAGTGGAATCACTGGCTCTTTGCTAGGGCACAGTGAGGCACCATTGCGCAGGCCCGAAACTTCGAGCACTGTGTGGCTGATGAGAGAGCAACGTCTCGCATCTGCACAGAGGAATCAACGGCTCTTTGATAGGGCACAGTGAGGTGCCATTGCGCAGGCGCAAGACTTGGGAATTGTGTGTATGATATTGCTATGTCATATACTTCCATACAGTCAAGAGGGGTGGTGTTGGCATGGAGCGGGGTGGAGCAGACCACCATATAACAGAAACAAGAAATTACATATGGCGTGGGACATAAGAAAACTCTATTTCTGAGGATCAGGGGGCCTCTGGGCATATAAAGGGGATACAGGAACCCCAGTTACATCATGTTAAAGGTGGTGGGCAGTGTTTATAACCCTTAAAAGTGGAGAGAGGTGCGCTTTAGTAAGGGTCTGGATTCACATCTGGTAAAGAATAGAATTTAGGTCTATAATTAGAAAAGAGCAAATTCCCAAAAATTTGTTTGGGGCAGATTCATTACAACCACTCATCAGACTCGATCTCTTGAAATCAAAACGGTCTAGTCAGCGTGGGGAAAAATCATTTATGTTTAATTTTTTTTCAATATTTAAACCTATGTTGGCACTTTAAGGAATCAAGCAAAGTGTCCATCTGTAATTTTCCTGATGATTGAGAATGAAATCCTGAAAAATTCATATTAATGAAGATTCAGAATTTTTTCGTAGGGGGGGGGGAGTGGAAGATGCTCTTAATTTGATTCAATACAAGTCGGTTGGCTTGTCCTCAGTTTCAATTATTCTAACACTTCGTAGCAGTGATTGAGGTTCCGGGCACCACGCTGGGTAATCCACCCTCTCACACAGCACAGAGCAACAGGACAAGGTAGTCAAGTTCAGGCCAAGTGGGTCCCGTTGAAGCACCAGCTAGGTGCGAAACGGCGTTGTCATCCAGTGTCTCCTACTCCCCTGCCCGCCCCATTACAACATCTTGCCATATGATGTCACTGGTGATTAATAAAAGCATTTGAAGACTACATGTGTGAGTGCCCCTCTGTCTCCTACTGAACCATTCTAACACTTAGTAATTTATCAAAATGATAAAAGATTAAAGGGGTTGTACAGGCTTTTCCTAAAACCTGTGTGTGTATCTAGGCTGCAAAATGCTGACAGTTTGTAATTTACACCCTGTTAGCATTTTGCATTGTTACCTTGACATCACGATTCAGTGTGTGTAGAAGCAGTTCAGCTTCTGACCAGAGGTGTGTTTGTAACGGCACAACTGGTCGTTTACACCCAGACTCAATCAAGCCCTCCCCAGTCTCCAACAGACTGCTTCAACGTCCAATAGGACCTCACCCATTCACAACGTAGAGTCTGATTGAACCACGTTGCACTGAGTGGTCATCTCCTTATCTCTGCAACACTGTCATAACCACCCCTTTGTAAAGGAGATCACTGTTTTGTGCAGTGTTGCGGTGTGCGCGCGCTCATCTCCTTCCCCTGTGGCGGCACTGTCACTGAAGCAATCCCCTGTATCACTGCTATAGCCACCCCGTCTGTGAAGGGGATGAACAGTGAACACTCCGCTGCACTGCACAGAACAGGTCATTCTCCTTCACAGAGGGGCGGCTTTGGCACAGTGTTGCGGACAGTAGAAGATGACCGCTCAGTGCAATACAATTCCATCAGCCTCCACATAGGTGAATGGGGGTGGATCTATTGGAGACTGGGGAGGGTTTTCTGGGGGCTGGGGAGGGCTTGTTAGAGACAGGGGTGGGCTTGTTGGAGTTTGGGTGTAGACGAGTCTGGGTGTGACGTTACAACCAGGCTCCAAATAATTAGACGGGGGCTGAGCTGCTCCTCCACGTGCTGTATTGTCATATCTAGGTAACAATGTAAAATGCTAACAGGGTGTAAATTACAAACTGTCAGCATTTTGCAGCCTAGATATAAACATACTGTAGATTTCAGGAAAGCCGGATAACCCCTTTAAGAACACATTCAATTGTGAAACTTATTTTTATTCTAAGATCCATTGATTAAAATGTACGTTGTTCATGGGCAAAAGAAAAACCCTAAAAGAAATGAAAACTTAAAACAATATCCATAAAAAGAAGGGCTTGTGTTGCCATTTTCTAACCATGACTGTTTTTGTTTTCCCTCGGTGGGGCTTTGTGGAGATTCGTATTTTACGTGTCGGGCTGTCGTTTTTATTGGTATATAGGACGTTTTAATTGTTTTATTGGAATTGTGGGGAAAGGAGTTCAAATACCAAAAATAAATAAAAAAAATTAAATATATATATTATTTTAATTCACTTTATTTTGTGAATCTGACTTGATCGCTTGTTCTACATTCTTCACTGTTTCAGTATTGCATACTTTAGGAGAAATGATGGTTCCTTCTAAGTCCAACCTGTGACTGAGGTTCACATAATGACCAAGGTAGCAGCTATGGGGCCTTCAGCAGACCAACGGCTGCCATGGCAGGCCATCAGATCACGTTGTGAGGGGGTGGGGATAGGAAGTTCAGGGCGGTGAGATTGACAGCGTTGTGTGAACAGTTGTGATCAGAGTGAGCTCTGGTTGCTGCTGGTTAGAAGCAAGTGCTGACTGTATCACACTGCTGGCATCAGCTGCTCTTGGAACCGGTGCAGCTGCCAATCCCTCTCCTCACACTTCCACCTGACATAGTAGGTATTGTTACATCTTTACGGGAATCAACCACTAGGATTTAGTGCAATGGAGCTGGTGATCACTATTTGGGTTTTTTTTTATTCCTCCCCTGTGGGGCTTGTCTTTTGGCTGCAAGCCGAACCCCCTCCCCTTCCCTCTCATCCAGACTTTCTTTTTACTTTCATTGTCTTCCAGCAACATGATAGTGAAAGTAAAATGAAAGTCTGGAAGAGAGGGAAGGGGAAGGGGTTCGGCTTACAGCAGAAAGACAAGCCCACAGGGGAGGAGAAAAAAAAGTGAGATCATGCTGCACATGTCAATCACTTGATGCATAGCACTAAATTCTGGTTGCTGGTTCCCTTTAAGACAGGTAGGGGTTAAAAACTGTCTTTAATGTGTCTAATAAACCAATGGACCTCAATACATTAGAGATGTCTCCTTTAACGTTCATACTTACTGCACAAGTCGTTCTTGCAATTATTACGGCACTCTCCAATCAATTTTCTCTAAAATATGGTAAGAAGAAATATGTTACTGCATGTAGACATTTCACAGATTATAGAAAAAAGCTGACAGACTCATTATAAGTGTAGAGCAGATGTAGCAGAGCTTATTAAGTCATTAACACTAGCCATTATCATACTCTGATGAGTTAGAGCAGACATGTCCTTTCTTACCTTTCTCCTTGGATCAACAAATCCTGAGATAATAAGCCAATGGTAACCAGTTTTTTTTTTTTAAACTTAATTTTCTGATACTTTGTCTGGAGACGATTGTGCTGTATGTGTCTATGTGCCCCCCAGTGGTTGTGATGTGCATTACAGGCTGTTAACATTAGTGGTGAGAGATTGGGGCAAAAAACAAAATTCAAGAAAAGTAAAGATGATCTCTATATTAATTGGTTAACAATTTGCAGTATCATAAATTGGTACTAGTATATCACGAGGAAACAAGAGAAAAGTAGCTAGATAGATAGATAGATAGATAGATTAGTATATTGGTGCAGCACAGCTCCCCTTGGTGCTCAGCAGTCACAGCTCCTCTCCTCCTTGCTGTATAAGTATACAAGATAAAGAACTGCAGCACTCTTCTTTTTGAAACAACCGCCTTTATTCGGCCATCAGGTGGGGTGACAACGTTTCGGGATCCTGTCCCTTTCAGGGACAGGATCCCGAAACGTTGTTACCCCCACCTGATGGCCGAATAAAGGCGGTTGTTTCAAAAAGAAGAGTGCTGCTGTTCTTTATCTTGTATAGATAGATAGATAGATAGATAGATAGATAGATAGATAGATAGATAGATAGATAGATAGATAGATATCACAGCCTCTATCTGAATTAAAAATTTCCTATTTCATGGGCGAGTAG
Source organism: Allobates femoralis (assembly GCA_033576535.1). Taxonomy (NCBI): domain Eukaryota; kingdom Metazoa; phylum Chordata; class Amphibia; order Anura; family Aromobatidae; genus Allobates; species Allobates femoralis. The sequence continues at coordinate 13,955,115 of JARQOC010000001.1, forward strand.
GAACCTGCTAACAGAGAACAATAGCATCACATTCCAATACGAGGAAAAGGTGCACAACAGAGGGTGTGATCCCATAATTAAAATAAGAAGAAATATGCTTGTTTCCACTGCGCAGACATCAGACTTGAGACTTCGGTCTCTCATTGGCCGCACAGTGCCCGAAGTCTCACGACACTGCGGGGGAATCAGGTTCTGTTTGGCCAATTTGAGACTGAAGTCTTGAGCTTGCGCAGTGGAAACACTTCAATATGGCACAGTGAGGTGCGCCACTGCGCAGGCACAAGACTTATGAATGATGTTGCCGTCATTGACTTGCATATACAGGAGGGGCGTTTTTTTTTTATACAGCGGGGCAGTGTTGGTGTGGAGCGGGACGGGGTGTCTATGCTGCGGGGGCGGATCTGACCGTAGTGTACTACATCACATAATAACTATACAGCACGGGAGAGATTTAAAGTTGTTTTATGAGGTATGCAGGGGCTCATCTCGGGATATAGAGGGGTTACCTGAACTTCAATTACATTATGTTAAAGGTGGTGGGCAGGGTTTATAACGCCCAAAACTGGTGACAGGTTCACTTTAAGGGTGCTTTCACACCACGATTTTTGTATTTCCGATGCTGTCCGAAAAAAATCGGACAGCATCGGACCGATTTTCGGATCCTATGGATCCCTATGGGGATTGGACCGAATCGGATGTGCACTAAATGCCATCCGATTTGGTCCGATCCGATTCTGCCCGATTTTGGCCGATTTTTTTCAGGAGAAAAAAATCGTTGCCTGCAACGATTTTTTCATCCGATTACAAAATCTGACAGAGTCGGATCGGACCAAATCGGATGGCATTTAGTGCACATCCGATCTGACCCGATCCCTAACATGGGGCCCTATGGAGAAAGGTCCGAGGAAATATGTGATGTTTCCTCGGACCCCATTTTACTGTACTGAGCAAGCTCAGTACAGTAAAAATGCTCCTGGGAGCACAAGGGTTAAAAAGAAAAAAAAAAAAAGTTTATTCTCACCTCTCCCCGAGCCCCCGCCGTCTTCCGCCATCTTCCTCTAGGCTCCCGGTGGCTCCCGCAGGCTGCCGCAGGCTCCGGTGTCAGCAGAGGTGTACCTCTGCTGTTCAGGACCTGCGGTGATGTCACAGTCATGTGACCGCGGGTTCACCATGGTGAATGGTGAACCCGCGGTCACGTGACTGTGACATCACCGCAGGTCCTGTGTACAGCAGAGGTACACCTCTGCTGACACCGGCAGCCTGCGAGAGCCACCGGGAACCTAGAGGAAGATGGCGGAAGACGGCGGGGGCTCGGGGAGAGGTGAGAATAAACTTTTTTTTTTTTTCTTTTTTTGCAGCCTCCGGCGCCGATTTTATGCCGGAATCGGGTGCCTATTTGGCACCCGATTCCAGGCATCAGAAGGGAGCCGATGCTATCCGATTTATATCGGACAGCATCGGCTCCCTAAAAATCGTAGTGTGAACGCACCCTAACATAGTAACATAGTAACATAGTTTTTAAGGTTGAAGGAAGACTTTAAGTCCATCTAGTTCAACCCATAGCCTAACATGTTGATCCAGAGGAAGGCAAAAAAACCCCATGTGGCAACACTAAGCTCCACATTGGGGAAAAAAATTCCTTCCTGACTCCAGGTACGGCAATCAGACTAATTCCGTGGATCAACGCCCTATCAAAGAATCTAGTATGTATAACTGGTAATATTATAGTTTTCAAGAAAGGCATCCAGGCCCTTCTTAAATGTTAGTAGTGACTCCCTCATTACAACATCATGTGGTAGAGAGTTCCATAGTCTCACTGCTCTTACAGTAAAGAATCCGCATCTGTGATTATGATTAAACCTTCTTTCCTCCAGACGTAGAGGATGCCCCCTTGTCCCAGTCTCAGGCCTAAGAGTAAAGAGATCATTAGAAAGTTCTCTGTACTGTCCCCTCATATATTTATACATTATTATAAGATCACCCCTAAGCCTTCGTTTTTCCAAGCTAAATAACCCCAAGTTTAATAACTGTCTTGGTATTGCAGACTCCTCAGTCCTTTAATAAACTTGGTCGCTCTTCTCTGGACCCGCTCTAGTTCAGCTATGTCTTTCTTATACACCGGAGACCAGAATTGTACACAGTATTCTAAGTGTGGTCGCACTAGTGACTTGTATAGAGGTAATATTATGTTCTCCTCATGAGCATCTATGCCTCTTTTAATGCATCCCATTATTTTATTTGCCTTTGCAGCAGCTGCCTGACACTGGCCACTAAATGTGAGTTTGTCATCTACCCATACACCCAGGTCTTTTTCAGTGACAGTTTTGCCCAGTGTTTTACAATTAAGCACATAATTATACCTTTTGTTTCCTCTGCCCAAGTGCATGACTTTACATTTATCCCCATTAAAGCGCATTTGCCATTTAGCAGCCCAAGCTTCTAGTTTACATAAATCCTCCTGTAATGTAAAATTGTATCAGTAGCTGCTTGTTAGGTGTTTGGTTAATACTTTCTTGTATTATTAACTTCAGCTTGTTCTTGTGTTCTCCCTTATTACTTGCTGTATTCTTCATGTGGGTGAGTGCTTTGAGCTTGTGTTTTAATTCTCCTGTCTGTCTTTCTTATGGTACTGTCACACGTCACGATATCGTGTAGGATATCGCATAGAAGTCATGGGAGCGCGATTGTTTGGCGATACGGATCGGGATCGCAGTTGAGTTGTCACATGGCGAGATATCGTCTCCGAATATGTGGCGATTCCGAGGTCAGATCTGGAATAGCGATCATTTGGATTACTTTAGCAGTGAATGGGAGAAATCGCGGAACACATCGTTATCGCGGTGTCACACTAGACAAAGCAGCAGATTGCATGTTCTCAAATCTTCGATGAGCGATACGATGCATTATCGTCGTCGTATCTCGGTGTCACACGCTACAATATCGTTTGGACATCGCAGCCACGCCTCCAAACCCGTGACGTAGGTGCAATATCGTTCACGATATCACAACGTGTAACGCAGCCATCAGTGGGTTCTTTCACTTCCCAGCTCCGGGAGGGGAAGGGGGAGTGGGATTCAGTTCAGGGATATACAAAACTGATGCGCCGCAAGGCTATGGGGTGCCAGGGAGCCAGGCCATTGCTGTTTCTCTGGGGTATCACGGTAGTCGTGACCCAGTCACCTCTTCAGAGCCGGTTCTCTAGTGTTGGCCGAGCCCTCCAGTGTCCCAGGTTCAGATATTTGGGCACACCAGGCTCCTTCCTTCAGCCACTATGCTAAGGGTTCCTCCACGCAGCACGGGTCTATCAGGCTGCCAGGCCCTTGTCCTCCCACCTTCCTCAGCTGTTGGGTCTCTTTCAGTCTTTCCCCTTCCTGTCGCTTCCAGACTGTGAAGTAGGCTCTCTCTTCTAAAGTCTGTGCTTCTCAGGCTTCTGCATCTCCAGGGAGCCCAAAACTCTCTGGGAAGACTCTCTCTATTCACTTTCCAACTCACTAACTTACTAGCTTCTGTCTCCTTCTGCTTCTAGGTTGTGTTTATGTGGCACCCTGTGCCAGGTCACCACAGACTTCCCTGGGGCACTGAAGGATTTCCCACAATGAGTAACCCACCTACACACAACACCTTCCACTCCAGGCCTGTAGGGGGAGCCCGACTGGCTGCCTTTAAGCCAGTTCACCCTATAAATACAGGTGCTGGGGGCAGAGACAGACAAAGTGTGCAGTCACTACAAAACTGTGAAGAGCTCAGAGTCTAGTGAGCTGAGCTGGTACTGGAGCCGTGCTAGGCCCAGACCAGTACACACCAGAGACAGTGGTAGACCCGCAGAGAAGGGGCGAAGGCAAGAGGCGAGAAACGTGTTACAAGGGGGCAGAGGAGTCATATCGACCCACTCCACCAGAGTTCCGGTCACTGGAGTCCGAGTCTGCAGGTACAGAGAGGATAAGCCCAGCAGAGAATCCAGCACCATGCGGAGGCTTAGCTTCCCGGACACCCGCAGCACCAACAGTTGAGAGCCAGGGGACCGCGAAAGACGTCAGCAGGACCTCAAGAGAGAGCCCTCAGTGCAGCAATTCGGGTGTGAGAGAGAGAAAGAGAGAAGTAATGGTCCGGTCAGGTTCCAAGCCTGCCAGACTCCAAATAGAGGATCTGAGACAAGGAGGCCTACAACCCTACTCGCTGTGGAGATTCTAAAGTGTTTCCCTCATTCCGGACGAGTGTACCTGTAACCGAACAACAGTAAAGGTACCAAAAGACTTTTATTTTTGCGTGTCCCTCCTTCCATCTGCACCACACTGACTGCGCTCCCCTACTCCAACCTTGCACAGAAACGACTGTGCTACCCTATTCCACCGTTATAACTCTCAGCCCCGGGCACCCCGCTTCTCCTGTAGGGAGCCACTCCATCTTGCTGCCGCCCATCATCTCGGAGGCCCAAGCAGCAACGATGTCATCACCGGAACCTACAGGTGGCGTCACGACTTAACATTTTTATTATTTTCCTTTTCCCCTTTTTTCATTGCTCCCCCAGGCCCACGGCCTCAGGCACCGCTACCCGTGACTTCCCCCAGACCGTGCCCGAGAGTCCGAGTCGCCCCCGGGCCTGGGCAGGGCATTTAGGTCTCTCCATTCACTTTGTCGGTGTCCTCCTACGTTCCACCCACTGTGCTACACCCGCCACCCCTTGCCCAACCTAGAGTCCTAGGAGTAGGGTTGGTGTTTGTGCGGTGTGGGTGTGTTTTGCAACCACCTTGCTTACCTGACTGCACTTCCCTCTTGTGGCCACCTGGTCGCAGGGGCGCCACAGGAGCAGGGCCAGGGTGGATACTCAGGCCTCTTCACCGTCAAAAGTATCCCTAATGCGGGCATCACACGCTACAATATATGTAAACATATCGCTGGAAAGTGCCTGATTTGGCATCGCTCCTACACGTCGTTGCGTGTGACAGCATGATGTGACTACCGATAAGTGGTCAGATCGTTAATCACAGATATGGGACCTGACCCCATATCACACATGTCGGGTCATTTCATGTGCTGCATCAACGTGTCTAAATGGCCGATATCGTTAAGAAGTTGTGAATTTAGCGATGCCGAAATCTAGCACGTAGGCGTGCCCGGTATTCATCTTGTGTCTCGCATCCCCTGTTGTGATTTGTTAACCCTCATGGTTCTGATTGGCTGGTGGTGTATGGCACCAAAAAAAAATAGTTTAAACGTTAGCGGCTCAGTGCGTGCTGCCATGGAAGCATTGCTGTAGCGAAGCTATGTGACCTCCGCCTATAGGGAGACTGGAAATGTCGCAGCCACAAATTGGTATTTTAAATCGTCATTTACCACATGTCCGAGACGCTGGTGCGTCAATAAAAATAAGCACTATGTGGATGATGACCCTTTCTCAGCACACTAGCGCACCACTATTAGCACCTCTGCGACGCGGCATTGTTTTAGAGGGTGCAACAAAGATGAGTCCGTATTTGCACACAATTTTATTGAGACACACATCATAGGACAAGAGGAATCATATAGTGCCCTATGTTTGCACGCACACCTGACCAATGGTAACGCAGTAGTGGCCACCAATCATGGTGAGAGGGGCGCAGATACAAACCATGTAGCACGCCTATCTGCTAAAATTGAACAACTAACACGCCCACATTCAGCACTGAGTCATTAACGAGGCTCCTGTGTCACAGCGTACAAACGATGTGAAAACACCATCGCTAGGTCATCCACACGAGAGCAGGATCGAGCCATCGGTGAGGTGACTTACCGATGTCTGTGCGTGTTACATGACGACAATTGACTTTTCACATCGTACGAACAATGCACAAATATTGACGTCGTTGTGACATCGTTACATATATCGTAGTGTGTGACGGCCGCCTAATATAGAGAAAGTACAGGGCACCCCAGCTTTATGGGCACATCAGATGCCCCTGTTCCCCAAAATCCCTGTGACAGATACATATATAGATAGATATGTACAAAGAAGGACAGGTAGATAAAAGGATGGATAGATAGAAAGATACATGAAAGATAGAAGGATGGATAGATAGAATCATATATACACAGATAGTAGATAGATAGTAATAGATAGATAGAATAGATAGATAGATAGATAGATAGATAGATATAGATAGATAGATAGATAGATAGATAGATAGATAGATTTTTTGGCATATTTAATAGTCCATAAAAAAGGCTAAGCCTTGTTGTGGCTGGTGGGTACACAGTAATTGGACATTTTATGTGAAAAGTATCCCAATTTCATATATTCAATGTTTGCGTATATCTTGGCGCACTGTGTGCAGCTGCAGTATTGGATGGACAGACAGATAAACATATAGACAAAGAACTGAAGAAATATGTTGGGTGACAGGTCTCCAAGTCATAAAGTATATTAAAAAAATACAAAAAAGCAGCAGAGCGCAATAGATTGTGCAAAAAAAAACCCTCTCTGTATTTAAATGCTGCTGCCTTTTCTTTTTTTTTAGATAAATAGATAAATATGAATAGATAGGAGAGTGATATAGACACAACAATAATTAGATGGATGAAAGATAGACGGAGAGAGATATTATGCTTTTTATAATGTTTTTTTTTTGCCTGTGGATTTTTACCACTAGTGTGATAACATTAAATATATTTTGTTTATATAAGACGTCATTATAGAATGTTTTAATATTATTATTATTTCTCACTTACATGGGCATTGGTGGCACACATACACATATTTGAAAGGGCTTCTTGGACATTCGACTACTGCACATCCGACCTTATATGGGGTGTCCCAGATGATCTGAAAAAGAAGCCATATGTAGAAGCAGCACAAAGGGAAAGCAAGGAAACACACCTCCTCCACCTTTCCGGGGACAAGCCTGGGGAGCAAATGACCCCCTGCCCCCCGGCCCGGCCAGCCCGCCCCTGTTTCTTCATCCACCACAACCTCCTATCACTGGGGTCTCCCATAACCGGGGTGGACTAAAATGAACGGTTCTGCAAGACTAGGGATACCAGTCTCAAATCGGCTGCCAAGTGGAAGAACACAGGTACAATTTAACAATAATAATAAAATGATATCAAACAAAATGTCTGAGGAAAACCTTAGAAAGAAGGTACAAAGAAGGTAAACGATAAAAGACTATAGGAACAAAGGGTTAAAAACCCACAGGAAGAACGCTAATGCGAAACGCGCATCGAGGGTCCCCTCCGGGCAGCTCCAGAATATCTATAGGCAACATGTCTTAAGGTGGGGTCACACCAGGCGATTCTGGCCGGCGATGTCGGAAGCGATGTGCAGGTGCCCGCTCGCTTCCGACATCGCAGGCCAGCTGTTGCCGGTGACGCGGCTGCGATGTGGGCGGAGCCATCGCTCGCTGGGCTGGGCTCAGCCCAGCGAGCGATGGCTCAGAAACACTGCGATATAGGCTGGATCGCGCCGCCAACAGTGTCAGACGGCGCGATCCAGCCTAATCGCTGGTCGCAGGTTGACAGGTTTATGAACATGTTCATAAACCTGTCAACCTGCGACCAGCGATAATTTGCAGTTGCGTCGCGCTGTCACACAGCGCGACGCACTTGCAATATTGCCCGCGACATCGCTGTGACGTCACTTTTCGGCGATGTCGCGGGCGACATCGCCGCGTGTGACCCCACCTTTAGAGTCCTTTTATTTTATGGCATTTCTTCTTTACTGTGTTGAACCCACCTGGGTAAATTACACAGTATAAAAGAAATTTCAGATCTGGTGTCCATAGATATCCTGAAAGAAAAACAAAACAAGGAGCGCACCGTGAGAAGGACCTGAGGTTAAGATTAAAGTTGCCACAAGTGTGGCTACACACCAAACAGGTTGTGCAACCTAGCACAACACCGGTTAAGGCAGTTAGAGAAGAGCAGGCGTAGAGGGAACGCTCCAGGACGCCAAGGCACAGAGATCCTCCTAGTGGCGGTCACGGGACTCGACCGCATGACCAGAATGGGTGTTTCCTATTGACGTCAAACCAGGTCCTTGACTCCTGATGTGGAACGGTGCCGTCAAGCAGCTCCCACCGCTCACCCGCACAGGGGGGAACAATATGTGAAACGAGGAAAACATTGCGTGGTGTTTTTTGGAGCGCTAATGCACACAAGGGGAAAAGATTAGAGTGTTTAACCGCAAACCTTTGTTAAAGGCTCAATATATGCCACAACATATTAGCGGTGGGCTATTGAAACATGTCGTGGCGTATACTGAGCCTTCAATAAAGGTTTGCGCTTAAACATTGTAACCTTTGCCCCTTGTGTGCCTTAGCGCTCCAACAAACACCAAACTATTTTTTTCTTGTTTCACATAGATATCGTGAGGCTGCATGGAGGGAACACCGACACGCGTTTCGTATTAGCTTCTTCCGGGAGGTTTGGTAACCATTTGTTTCTTTTGTCTTTTGCCACTTACCTCCTCTGAACCTTCCTTGTAAGGTTTTCCTGAGATGTCTTGTTATATATTTTATCATTGTTTATGTACTTCCACTGAGACTGCTTTTCCTAGTCCTGCAGATCCTATATATTACATATTTAGGCCAATATTCTCTTTCTAGGACTGTCAGTCCACTTTGTATAGACATTTAACTCTTTATTAATTTATTGGTCTAATTACACTGTATTTGCCCTTTGATCTTAAGGTTTGTCTCGGCTTCTGTTTTTTTAATTGTGATATTAATTAATATCTACCTTTTCCTTGGAATTTTCTACGCTTCCACTTCTTTGTTGGGTTATTTATATATTGATGGTAAGTGTCTTTTTAGTTAGCAGCCCAGCCTCTCTGCACTGCTCAGCACAGCAGGGCACTCTATGATGGCGTCATCAATCCCTGCCGTGCAGATAGTAGACAGCGGTAGCGAGCTCCTGGAGAATGTGACCATAGGACGGCATGTGCGGGCTGGCCCGCGTTACCAGCGGGCTCCCCCACTGATGCCACCCTCTGGCTACCAGCAGGGGGCACCACCTGAGGCAGACAGCTCAAGTTGCCTCATGGTAGGTACGCCCCTGTTAGCAGGCCATTTTAAACCAGCATTAGTTCAAGAATGTCGCATCCAAGGCATACTGGCAATCAGGGCGGCCCTACCGCTGTGCAAGTTGTGCGGTCGCACAGGGCGCCGCCTGCCATGCTTCAAAGGAGGCGCCAGAGAGACGGATATTTATGGTCTCTCTGCGGCTCCGCCGATTAACCTCCCTACCGGTATTCCCGAGTGTGACTCGGGGTTAACTTTAGCTGACAGAAGCGGTAACCCGAGTCACACTCGGGTTTACCCGCAGGACGTTTGCAGATCCTGCATGAGGAGCTGGGGAATGGCGGTGATAGGTCCATTCTGCCCCGCGCCCCTGCAGCTTCAGATGAGCATCGGGGGTGGGGGGTGGCAGTGCTGTGATCTTTCAGCCCTGCCGCCCCGTGCACCCGAGGACGAGCAGTGGAGGAGGACGGGCGGGAACCCGGGGACTAGCAGTGGAGGGAGACGGGGCGGGAACCCGAGGACGAGCAGTGGAGGAGGACGGGGTAGGAAGTGAGGAAGCCTCACTTCCTGCAGCTGTGCCCGCCCCTACTCTCATCTGCGCAGCGAGCACTACGCGGGGGGGGGGTGGGGTGCTGTGATCTTCAGCCCTGCCGCCCCGTGCACCGAGGACGAGCAGTGGAGGAGGACGGGGAGGATAACCGCGAGGACGACAGTGGAGGAGGACGGGTAGGAAGAGGAGCCTCACTTCCTGCAGCTGTGCCCGCCCTACCTCATCTGCGCAGACCGGAGTCACTACTGACGCTGGACAGGTACCGCACAACGTAACCCAGCTTTACATGAGCACAGTGGGCTGTCAGCGTTCAGCCCGCCGCCCCTGCAGCCCTAGATGATCAGCTGCAGCTGTGGAGGGGGGGTAAATGCTGTCAGCTGCGGGGGGGGGGGGGGCTGTCAGTGTTCAGCCCCGCCGCCCCTGCAGCCTTAGATGATCAGCTGCAGTTTGCAGCTGTGGGGGGGGTTCGTTCTGTCAGCTGCAGCTGTGGGGAGGGTATGGGTGGTGTTTGCTGCTGCCGCTTGAGCTGTAGAGGGGGGTGGGGGAGATGCTGTCAGCTGCAGCAGTGGAAAGGGAAGGGGTGCTACCAGCCACAGCTGTGGAGTCGGGTGCTGTCAGCTGCAGCTGTGGGGGGGTTTGCTATCAGCAGCAGCTGTGGCGAGGGAGGGGGGTGCTGTCAGCTGCAGAGCGGAAGGGGGGTGCAGGCAGCTGCGGAGCCGGGGGGGGGGGGGGGGTGATATCATGACGTTATTTCACATGAGACCTGCAGCCAATCAGCAGCTGTTTCATTATCCCTTCCTTCAAAACTGTGATCCAGAATAAATGAGAGCTGCTGCTGTTCCCTGATTTCCTCGGGATGTCAGTTTTATATGAGGAAAGAGTGAAGGTGCCACTGATTGGCTGCATGTCTCATGTGACATGGTCTGGGGGCACCAAAGGGGAATTTTGCACAGGGCGCAATTTAGCCTGAGGCCGGCCCTGCTGGCAATAGAGATGAGTAAATCAACTTTTACCAAACTTTCTCATAACCTAAGATACTCCAAAGCCACTGGTTTCCATGATAAACAGATTACATTTTTCTCGTCCACATACATTTATCTTCTTCATTGCTGTGCTATCACAAACTCTTTTCCCAGTTTCATCAGTGTCTTTCTCTTCCCATTTCTATGGTTAAGCTGTGAGCTAAGCTCGGTCATTGTCAGGCAGTGGTGCCTGACCGCAGGGGAAGACAGGCTTCCTCTACATAGTGCCCGGAACCTTTCTAACAGACTTTAACCTGTGACGTTCTCTTACTGTTCAGATTGATTAAAAAAATGGCTGCTGCATTCCTTGCTTTACCTTTCATACAGGTTTTCAGGTCCCTTCTGATTGGCTGTGCTTTATCATGAGATATGAAAACTTCAGGACATTATGGGGAAATGGCTACAACCACTTTAGGCAATTTGTTCTAAGTGAAGCTCAAGTTATTCAACTTTACCGGATTCAGCAAATCCCTACACATGTTACATGATTTTATTTGCATCAAATCAGTGTGCTGATCTCTAACTAACTTATATAGGGTCACTATTGGTCTACTGCAACCTAAAAATGTAAATATCACATTTTGGGCTGTTTTCTTGCTTTAGATGTATACGGTTATGTTTTTAGACCTCGCATGGGGGAAACGCAGAATAAACTGGTGATGACCACACGGTAGAGAGTGATCAACAGGTGAACCTTCGATCGAGAACAGGAGGGATTGGCCACCCCTTATCCATCATTTATCATTTCTTGATACATTTTCATCCTTTTTTTGGATACGAAACCACCCAAAAACAGATTAAATACAAGTTCATTATTTGGTTTAGGAGAATCCACAGTACCAGATTGATGTCGCCGACTGTCAAACCAGGTGATCTTGCTCCTGCTCCATCATTGTAAGATGCCATAATTGCTTGATTCCAGGTGGTGATATATGGGGAAAAGAAAAGGATGTCCACGCATTTGGATCCTAGAGGACAGAGAATATAATGCTTGGTATAATGTGCTATACTGGGAGTATATGCAGTATTACAGCTCTGTACTGGAGTAATCCATACCCAGATAATCAAATGGTCATCTCCTTGACTAGATCAGAGGAGCTGGGTGATCTCATGGGTAAAAGGGTAATTGCCTTGGACTCTCCGTTATCTTGGGGCTTGGAACATTGTGATTTTCCAACACAATCAGCCTATTCTCAAAATCCACCCATGCAGCTGATTGTGTATTAGGGGGTAACACATTATCCTTACCCAAATCTTGTACATTGAGTAATGCACATTGTACTTTTCCCTGATATTTTGTAGTAGGGGACTGCACTTTACCCCTATTACTAATCTTCAACTATGTTACTGTGCAATAATTATTTCCTTTATCTTGTATATTAGGGGATTGCACTTTACTTATTTCCATAATCTTATATATTAGGGAATTTTACACTACTCCTTTTGCCTAATCTTCTATATTAGGGAATTGTACATTACACCTTTCGCTAATATTGTATATTAGGAAGTTGTGCATTACCCCTTTCCCTAATTTGTATATTAGGGGATCATACATTACCCCTTTCCCTAATCTAGTATGTAAAGGAAAGTGTACTTTACCACTTTTTGTAATCTTGAATATTAGGGGATTGCACATGACCCCTTCCCTAATCATGTATATTAGAGGACTGTGCATTACTGCTTTCCATAATCTTGTAAATTAGGGGATTGTGCATTACTCCTTTCTCTAGTCTTTTATATTAGGGAATTATACATTACCCCTTCCCTAATCGTGTATATTAAGAGATTGCACATTACCCTCTTCCCTAATCTTGTAAATTAGGGGATCTTACATTACCTCTTTCCCTAATCTTGTAAATTAGGAGATTGTACATTACCCCTTCCTCTAATCTTGTATATTAAGAGATCATACTTTATTATTTTCCTTAATATTGCTCTTTAGGTGCTTGTAGATTGCTCCTTCATCTAATCATCTACTTGGGTGTCAAACTATATTTCTTTCCTAATTTTAGGTGATTTCTCATTTAAATTATTTTTCATTTTTAGCAAACTTTACATCAGTCCTCCTACTAAGGCTACTTTCAATTAGCGTTCCCCTCCACAGCGTTCTGCGGAGGGGAGCGGCAATGTGAGTGCAGCACCGCCAGCCCCTATCTTTATAATGGCAGTGCACGGTGCTGCGCTTGACTGCGCATGACTGTATATTATATTCACTCCCATATCTGATCTGTGCGCAGGAATGCCTGCGCACAAATCACCCAATCTCGCAGTCAAGCACAGCACCGTGCGCTCCCATTATAAAGATAGGGGCTGACGGTGCTGCCTCACATTGCGGCTCCCCTCCCAGAACGACTGCGGAGGGGAACGCTAATGTGAAAGCACCCTAAAACCTCAGCTGTCCACAAAGTGGAGGCCGTATAACACACTAGTAATGTACATGGTTCAATGTGACCGGTTTAGACACCTTGGATCTCTCTTCTCTCTGGCTTTGTTCCTGCTTACACTTCTTCGCCCTCCTTTCAGCGTTCTCGGCAGCTTCTTCATCCCACACCTTTAGAAAATAAGAAAAAGCCAAGAACATCACCCAGGATAAATTGGGTAACAAGTTTAGACATTAACATTTGCTCCATTTTTATCAAATAAAATAATTGACCGGTTAAAGTAAAAACTGCACAACAATCAAGTTATCACTTAAAAAGAATAGGGTTATCGACATTGTCCGGTTTCATTACTCAGATGGACCGGAATCTGGCAAATCGATTTCACTATCTCTCCCGCTATTTATTCTGTTACATTTTACTCAAATTTGCTCCAAAATGTATTATTTTCACTGTACAGTAGAGACAATATGGTATAAAAGGAAAAAGAAGGCTGACTCCACATTGTCAAGCTAATTAACAGTTGATATTGACATATTAACGTTTACATTCGTAAATGCGGAAAATGTATTAAAGGGAACCTGTCAGCTCGATTTATTCCCCCTTATCCTACCACTCCCTGTCCCTGCACCTTGCTACCTCATTCCTAACCATCCCTCTCCTCTGAGCTATAACTGCACTATAAATCTGGGGAAAATGATTTAAATAATGACTTACATCCAGTCCACATTCATAGACGAGATGGGTGGTCTCCAGGGCTCCATTCTCCCTCCTTGCAGGCTCTAAGCATGCCCCCCGCTAGGCGTCATCTGGTGAAATTCCTGCCTCCTCCATACAGTATGATGTGCACCTAGACTTCAGTTCCGGTCTGATGCATTGTGGGGCATATCCTGTATACGGTGCGGCTTCAGTATGTGCACTGCGCATGCGCCGGACCGTACAGCCCGATAAACCCCCACAATGCACCGGATCGGAAGTGAAGTCCAGGTGCATGTCATACTGTATGGAGGAGATGAGAATTTCAATGCAGGAGATGGAATGATGATGCCCAGTGGGGCACGCTAAGAACCTACGAGGATGGAGAATGGAGTCCCGGAGGCTCCCTATTCCAGTCTATGGATGTAGACTGAATGTAAGTTATTAAATCATTTTTCCCAAGCTTTATAGAGCAGTTTTAGGTCAGTTAGGGATGGTTAGGGATGAGATAGCAAGGTGCAGGGACAGCTAGTGGTAGGATTGGGGCCTAAAATGAGCTGACAGGTTCCCTTTAAATGTTAGAAACTTGTACAAACTTACAGTAAAGTAAAAAGATGAAAAGTAATACATTGAGACGAGGACTGAGAAGAAGCCTCCTTCCTACTCGATCATGCAATGGGAATGACATGACTTACCCATTCCAACGTGTTGCTTGCTGGTGGCAGAACTCCTGTTCTGAGTTTATTCATTAGGTTAACAATCAATTTCTGCACGACAGGATTTTTGGTTGATATAGCAGCCAATGGATCAGAAGCCTAAAAAAGAAGAAGAGCCGACAGAGAAGATGTTTCCAGATATTCCATTATAAGAAGGAGGCAGGAACATGAGGGTGGAAACCCAACACCAAGAATTGACGTAGAGACATTCTCGGCACAATCCTAGCCGGGGATCTCCTAGGTGTTGATTTGCTCATCCTACAATTTGATGTCTTCTAGGAAAGCCACATGTTAGTGCTGGATTATAAAAAGATACGAGGATTACGAGGATTGATCTCAGTGTCATCAGTCGTCATTTCATTCCAAACTCTGTAAACTCTGAGAACTAAAGTAACTCGAACAGTTGTCCAAGAACTAACTCAGCAGTGAGACACTACATGTTCTGAGACGTAATTATTGATAATGCTATTTAACATAACATTCTTATACCTTGTATCCTTAGGGGTTTTTCCACTAAATTATTAGTTCGACCCAACTCATTTCATGTCACCTCTTTAGTGTTTGGTGCCTAAAAATGCTGCAAAAACACGTATGAACAAATCCTTATTCTGATTACTTCAGTTGTTTAATTGATGACACCATGAGTAAACTATTATGGTAATCAAGCAGTGCCCAATGGTATAGGGCGCTAGGGAAACTCACAACCCTCCATCTGAAGCATAACTTTTATGATTTTCCTATATTATTTATCGGCTTTTAACTTAATCTTGAGTCGTGGTGACTTGATGGATAAATGCTCTGTAGGAAGATAGATCATGTGCGAATCTAGATAGGTCAGCCAGGGTCTTCTTCAACCCTAGGTAGGTCCACCAGGGTCTTCTTCAAGCCTAGGCAGGTCCACTAGGATCTTCTGCAAGCCTAGATAGGTCAACCAGGGTCTTCTTCAACCCTAGGTAAGTCCACCAGGGTCTTCTTCAAGCCTAGGTAGGTCAACTAGGATCTTCACCAAGCCTAGATAGGTCAACCAGGGTCTATTCCACCATTGTCTTGACTGTATCAAGCCATTGCATTGCTGGTCTTTCTCTTTGCCTTGTTCCTTCTATCCTTTTATATCATGATGTCCTTCTCCAGTGATTGCTCTCTTCGTATGATGTGTAGACAAGTCTTAGCTTGGTGATCTTTGCTTCCAGTGACATGTCTGGCTTGATTTGTTCCAGTATTGATGTGTTTGTTCTTCTTGCCATCCATGGTATTGATTGGCGTTGATTCTCTGTGTGTCTTATTTCTTATAAGGAGCTCCTAATGAGCTGCTTCCTTTGAAAGGGTTGTCCACTGCTTTGATATTGATGACAGTTCATTTGGGTGGGGGTGTCAGACACTTTGCGCCCATTCATTCATCTGTTTTCAGCAGTACCGCTGGCAGATTGGAAACAGTGTAAACAGCAGAACAAGAAAACCACCCCACACCCCCCAGTGTAGATAATTGTAGCTCAATTCTTAATAATTCTTTTATCATTGTATATTTTTCAGTGTTGTTTAATTAATTATTAGTGACTAGATGGCAGCCCGATTCTAAAGAATCGGGTAGTCTAAAATCCATATATAGTTTATTTAGTAATAGTTAGGGTAGTGCGGTGAAATTAATTGTGTGTATAGAGGTGGCTCAGTGGTTAGCACTGCGCGGTGGCTCAGTGGTTAGTACTGCGTGCGGTGGCTCAGTGGTTAGCAGTGAGTGCGCTTGCTCAGTGGTTAGCAGTGAGGGCGCTGGCTCAGTGGTTAGCAGTGAGTGCGGTGGGGCAGTGGTTAGCAGTGAGTGCGGTGGCGCAGTGGTTAGCAGTGAGTGCGGTGGCGCAGTGGTTAGCAGTGAGTGCGGTGGCGCAGTGGATAGCAGTGAGTGCGGTGGCGCAGTGGTTAGCAGTGAGTGCGGTGGCTCAGTGGGTAGCAGTGAGTGCAGTGGCTCAGTGGGTAGTAGTGAGTGCAGTGGCTCAGTGGGTAGCAGTGAGTGTAGTGGCTCAGTGGTTAGCAGTGAGTGCAGTGGCTCAGTGGTTAGCAGTGAGTGGGGTGGCTCAGTGGTTAGCAGTGAGTGCGGTGAGATTGGTCAGCGCAGCGGTGTGGGCAGAGTGTGGTCAGCGCAGCGGCGTGGGCAGAGTGGTCAGCGCAGTGCCGTGGGCAGAGTGGTCAGTGCAGCGCCGTGGGCAGAGTGGTCAGCGCAGCGGCGTGGGCAGAGTGGTAAGCACACACATACACTCCGCTATACTTACCACCGACCCTGCGTCTTCCCCGCCGCCTGGATCCTGAGTCGACATGTCGCCGCCCCCGGACGACTGGATCGAATATGTTGTCCGGGTAGTTTTGCGAGACATCTTGGACGCTATATGGGATCCAGTAGTTTGGGGGCAGCGACATGTCGACTGAGGATCCAGGCAGCGGACGCAGGGCCGGTGGTAAGTATAGCGGACTGTGTGTGTGTGTGTGTATGTGTGTGTGTGTACAAAGTTGAGGGAAGTGTAGACAAAGTGACGGAAGTGCGTACATACACACATATACACACATACTGTACATTGCATATGGAGGGGTGAGGAGAGCGGAGGCTGTAGGGCAGAGCACAGGGAGAGGAGAGCGGAGGCTGGAGGGCAGAGGACAGGGAGAAGCGAGTGGAGGCTGGAGGGCGGAGGAGAGGGAGAGGAGAGCGGAAGGTGGAGGGTAGAGGAGAGGGAGAGGAGAGCGGAAGCTGGAGGGCAGAGGACAGGGAGAGGAGAGCGGAGGCTGGAGGGCAGAGGACAGGGAGAGGAGAGCGGAGGCTGTAGGGCAGAGGAGAGCAGAGGCTGGAGGGCAGAGGACAGGGAGAGGAGAGCGGAGGCTGGAGGGCAGAGAGAGAGCGGAGGGTGGAGGCTGGAGGGCAGAGGACAGGGCAGAGGAGGCTGGAGGGCAGAGGCCAGGGCAGAGGAGGCTGGAGGGCAGAGGCCAGGGCAGAGGAGGCTGGAGGGCAGAGGCCAGGGCAGAGGAGGCTGGAGGGCAGGGCAGAGGAGGCTGGAGGGCAGAGGGCAGGGCAGAGGAGGCAGGAGGGCAGAGGCCAGGGCAGAGGAGGCTGGAGGGCAGAGGGCAAGGCAGAGGAGGCTGGAGGGCAGAGGCCAGGGCAGAGGAGGCTGGAGGGCAGAGGGCAGGGCAGAGGAGGCTGGAGGGCAGAGGCCAGGGCAGAGGAGGCTGGAGGGCAGAGGCCAGGGCAGAGGAGGCTGGAGGGCAGAGGCCAGGGCAGAGGAGGCTGGAGGGCAGAGGCCAGGGCAGAGGAGGCTGGAGGGCAGAGGCCAGGGCAGAGGAGGCTGGAGGGCAGAGGCCAGGGCAGAGGAGGCTGGAGGGCAGAGGCCAGGGCAGAGGAGGCTGGAGGGCAGAGGGCAGGGCAGAGGAGGCTGGAGGGCAGAGGCCAGGGTAGAGGAGGCTGGTTGGCAGAGGCCAGGGCAGAGTGGAGGGCAGAGGAGGCTGGAGGGCAGAGGCCAGGGCAGAGGAGGCTGGAGGGCAGAGGCCAGGGCAGAGGAGGCTGGAGGGGAGAGGCCAGGGCAGAGGAGGCTGGAGGGCAGAGGCCAGGGCAGAGGGCAGGGCAGAGGAGGCTGTAGGGCAGAGGCCAGGGCAGAGGAGGCTGGAGGGCAGAGGCCAGGGCAGAGGGGAGGGCAGAGGAGGCTGGAGGGCAGAGGCCAGGGCAGAGGAGGCTGGAGGGCAGAGGCCAGGGCAGAGGAGGCTGGAGGGCAGAGGGCAGGGCAGAGGAGGGCTGGAGGGCAGAGGCCAGGGTAGAGGAGGCTGGTTGGCAGAGGCCAGGGCAGAGTGGAGGGCAGAGGAGGCTGGAGGGCAGAGGCCAGGGCAGAGGAGGCTGGAGGGCAGAGGCCAGGGCAGAGGAGGCTGGAGGGCAGAGGCCAGGGCAGAGGAGGCTGGAGGGCAGAGGCCAGGGCAGAGGGCAGGGCAGAGGAGGCTGGAGGGCAGAGGCCAGGGCAGAGGAGGCTGGAGGGCAGAGGCAGGGCAGAGGAGGCTGTAGGGCAGAGGCCAGGGCAGAGGAGGCTGGAGGGCAGAGGCCAGGGCAGAGGGGAGGGCAGAGGAGGCTGGAGGGCAGAGGCCAGGGCAGAGGAGGCTGGAGGGCAGAGGCAGCTGGAGCCGGTAGGGCAGAGGCTGCTGGAGCCGGCAGGGCAGACTCACCGCGGGCCGGCCATCAGGTGTACTGTAGCAGGAGAGGAGGGGCGGGCAGAGCTGCAGGAGAGGAAGTCCCGCCCTCCCTCCTCTCCAGGCACGGGCAGGAAGCACGGGTAGGAAGCACGGGTACTCCCAGGGCTTGTGTGGCCCCCCGAGGTGGCGGGCAATGGGCCCCCCTACCCCCTCGGTATGTAGGCATGTGTCTGGAGGGCAGAGGGTGGAGGGGAGTGGATGGAGAGCACACGGAACTTCCGAGGTCGGAACGTTCCGTGTGCCGGTGCCTGTAGCAGGGGGGCAGCCCTGCTACAGTGCACTGCATGAGCCTGGGCGACGTCCATCACGGAAGTGGGCGTGGCCTGTTCCGGAAGTGGCCTTCGGGTTTTATATATAAGATGTGCGATCATTGCCATGCTCAGGTGCTCTGTACATGTAACAAACATTTTGTTGCTGGGATGGGCTTGGCTCATTTACCAAGTATAATGGAAGTGTCATGAGTGTGTCTTGTCCTGAGATTACCTCTGGGAAACCTGGGATCAGGAGATCTCAGCGATTACCAGGTTCCTTGTAGTGACCACTTGACTGTTATATTGCGAAATTACTTTCTTTCTACACTGAAAGGGGGTTAAGGATGCTCATCCCTTTGGCTGAGATTTTTTTTTAGCCTTAATCACAGTTGGGCTTCTTATTATCTCTCCCTTCCGCTATATTTACCTGCTCCTGGTTTCACTCAATACCATGTTGAAGGAGCTTATCTCTTGAAAGGTGTGGTGTTTGTTCCTATTGCAGCTCTGACACTTCCTACTGGAAAGGTTTTGGAGTGCTTTTATATTTGTTTCCTTGCCTGTTTTATCACTGTGTTTCCTTGCACTCCTGCCCCTTCACTTCTTTTGGGAGAAGGAGGGCAAATATAGGTGAGTCATGCCTATAAGTATAGCAAGATACGTGGCATCCCCATCTTCCTGGTTAATCTTACATTTTTTTTATAGTCTTATTTCCAGCTCCAGCTTCATATCATCACTCCCTTCTGCTATATTTATCTGCTCCTGGATTCACTCTATGCCAGTTATATATTTTCTACAGTGACCACGTTGAAGGAGCTTGTCTCTATAACATCGAGGTGCTCATTTCTTTTGACATTGCAATGCTTCCTACTGGAGAAGACTTTGAGTCGTTTTATATTTGTTTTCTCACTTCTTTTGTCTGTGTTCCCTTGCAATTCTGCACATTAACTTCCTTTAGTGGATAGAGAAGGGACATATCTTTGAGTCATATGTATGAGTATAGCAAGCTAAGACACATAGGCATTCACACCTTCAGGGTTAATCTTAAACTTTTCATAGTCTTATTTCCAACTGTAGCTGACACACCATAGCCGGGTGCTCAGGCCTCAGACACTTGTTACTGTCACGGTTTGGTGCTGGAGGCTAGATGGTGGTCAATGCAAAAGGGAAGGGGTAGTTGGGGAATGAAGTTTGTCTCGTGACGCCACCTGTGGGTGTCTGGTGATTGCACCGGCGCTGCTTCGGCCTCCGGGGGATGTTGCGGCAGCTAGAAGGAAGACGCTCCCCACAGGACGAGCAGAAGTCCCCTGAGTCAGTTAATGGGGTTGAAGGGAATATGGTAGCGCAGTCGGTATCGTGTGACCGGAATGAGGGACACATACACACAAAGTCTTTTCGGTACCTTTTACTGGTGTTGACAGGTACGCTCAACCGGGGATGAGGTAGACACTTCAGGAGTTCCACAGCAAGCAGTGGTATAGGCTTCCTAGTGTATGTAGTTTCTGATGGAGTCTGGCGGGCATGAAACCCAACCAAACCGGAGTTGCACTTTCTGGTGTGACTTGTTACACTCGGGTTTGCTGCACTGAGGGCACTTTAAAGGAATACTATCAAATTCTCGACTCCAGGCTCTCATTTGGTGGTGATTCGGGCGTCCAGGGAGCTAAACCCCCTTGTTGTGGTGCTGGTTTTCTTATAGCCTGCACTGTGGCTTCTGCAGATCAGACCCAGTGACCGGAGCTCTGTTAGGGTGAGTCTGGATAACTCCTCTGCCCCTATTCAATACTTGTCTCCTGTTCCTATGACCCTTGTTTCGAGGGTCGTCCACTTTCCAGGTGTGTCTGGTATGGGCCTAGTGTGGCTCCAGTACCAGGTCAGTGTTTCTCCCTCCAGGACTCGTATTTATAGGGGGAAACTGGCTTAAGGCAACCAGTGGAGCTCCCCCTACAGGCCTGGGGTGAAAGGTGTTGTTAGTTAGTGGGGTCTGCTTGCTGTGTACTTCCCATCCATGTCCTAAGAGTTCCTGTGGTGCCCAACCAGGGTGCCACATAGCTTCTTATCATCACTCACTTCTGCTATATTCTGCTATATTTACCTGCCCCTGGCTTCACTCTGCCTTTGAGGGAGGGAGAGGGGACATATAGGTCAGTCGTATCTATGAGTATAGCAAGGGGTAAACTTGGGGACAGGGATATGCTAAGGATCTCTAGAGTGATGGTCAATTAAAGTGCTTTTATTTCCTTTCTTTTCTACAGTCACAGCATGAGAGGACGTCAATGGGAAACTCAGGCGTGATCGTCCAGAAAATGCTCATGTTCCCTATTGACTTCTATTATACTCAGTAAATGAGTCGAGCCCATCTAAGGGTCAAAACGCTTTTTACGACTACCTAGCATGATAGTGTTCGCTCATCGCTATTAATTAGGATTAACTTAATATGTAACGACATAGCAAACACAGTTGACCGTGATATACAACTATTTATGATTTCTAAAGCCAATAGACCAGGGCTCATCAATGCTAACAGAGGTATTCACTAATAATGCCAGTCACCGTGTGAAATGTTGGTTTAAATAAAAGACATCTACAAATATCGAAAATTATTTCTACAAATATATTTTTAGGGTGCACATACCTGAATCTGGGCCATGTGGGCCATCATCACAATTGAGAAGCAAAGGGTAAAAATCCACATTTTTCTTCCTGCAATTGACATTTCATTGTTACATATCATTTATTTCTACAAAATAAAATAGTAAAGTATTAAACTGTGACCATTTTTTAAGTACAATGTATGTATGATACTTCTCCCCTTGATCTGGGTGATCAAGGTTTTTTTCCCTGAGACCAAAAACACAACATGTTGCCTTTCTGGTCTCCATGTCAAAAAGCATGACCACCCGGATCCTGGGCAAAGCAGGTAGAATTAAAATGTGTCCCTATGTAACCTGGATACGGTGCAATGCAAGTTGATTTAAGATAGGGGCTTTATGGGACCCGGATCAGGTGGACTCCGGATCTCGTTGGATCTTGGTTTTAGGACTGTGCATGCTTAGAACACAGTTCTAAATTACACGCCCTCTAGGGGGTGTGTCATTCACAACTGGATCCAGGAAGAGAAGGTATGCAACTGGATGCAAAGGGATGCTCCCACGCCAGTATAATCACTGATACATGGGCCTGGATAAGTGATAATACCGCTGCCGGTGTATCCAGTTGCATCATTGTGGGGGATCCAGGAGAACCCAGGGGAATCCTGGTTTTAATGGCACCCCCCCCTCCCGGATTGCAAGAAAAAGTAGTGGTAAACCAACCTTATAAACAGCTGGAAACCAGCTGCCTAAAATCCGTAGGTATAACTGATAGGTGAAAGTGATTTCATTTCAAAAATTCTTTTTATTGAAAATTATAGAGGTAAATTAGTACATTTACAGAGTCCATGTGCATAGAAGAAATAACTATTCACGAATCGTAATGTTCGTATGAGCTGATAAAATAGGAAAACATATGATATTATAACTCACTAATGGTAGTTTAGAGACCCTGCTATTTTTCTATGAGTCCATATGAGTTATTAGGTCTCTATCCTCCAACATTGATGAAGGAGTACCAATGAATAACATGTTATAACAGAGAAGTACAATTGAGAATAATAGACATGTAGCAGAAAAAGAAGAAAGATAGGGGAAGAGAAAGTTGAGGAAGGGGCGGGGGAGGGTGTTTATGGGGAGGTCACACATGGTTTTCGTTTAGGTTGGGATTAAGTGAAAACTGTATGGATAGGTCTAGGAACGGATCAGCAGGTTTACACCGGAATGATCCAGGCTTGAGAATGTGTATCTTGCATAGTATATTTCGCTCGGTACTGTGACCAGGTCTGCCGTTGAGATTTGAACACATTTCGAGAGTTATTTACTACCGCAATTAATTTAACCATACTATATAGTTGGTTCGTTTTGTCTATCAATTGCTGGAGATCAGGAATTTGGGTTGTTCTCCATAGGGTCGGGATGAGGAGTTTAGCTGCGGCTATAATATTGTATATAATGCAGGCAAACCTTTTGACCCGCAGTTCCACAGGAAGATTCAGAAGCACCATAGACCATTATTTTTAATATTTAAAGATTCCATAATATCAGGGTCTGTACCACAGGACTGGCGTAATAGCAAATGTGGTGCCAATATTCAAAAAGGGACAAAAACTGAACTTGGAAATTATAGGCCAGTAAGCTTAACCTCTACTGTGGGTAAAATCCTAGAGGGTTTTCTAAGAGATGCTATACTGAGTATCTGAACAAAAATAACCTCATGACCCATTATCAACATGGTTTTACGAGGACCGTTCCTGTCAAACTAATCTAATAAGCTTCTATGAGAAGTAAGTTCTGGACTGGACCAAGGAAATGCAGTGGATGTGGTGTATATGGACTTTTCAAAAGCTTTTGATACGGTGCCACACAAAAGGTGATACATAAAATGAGGGCAATGGGGATAGGGGAAAATATGTGTAAGTGGGTTAAGAACTGGCTTAGTGATAGGAAACAAGGGTGGTTATTAATGGAACACACTCAGAATGGGTCACAGTTAACAGTGGGTACCACAGGGGTCAGTGTTGGGGCCGCTCCTATTTAATATATTTATTAATGACCTTGTAGGGGGCATACAGAGTAGAATCTCAATATTTGCAGATGACACTAAACTCTGCAGGGTAATCAATAAGAGGAGGACAATTTTATATTACAGGAGGATTTATGTAAACTAGAAGCTTGGGCTGCTAAATGGCAAATGCGCTTTAATGGGGATAAATGTAAAGTCATGCACTTGGGCAGAGGAAACAAAGGGTATAATTATGTGCTTAATTATAAAACACTGGGCAAAACTATCACTGAAAAAGACCTGGGTGTATGGGTAGATGACAAACTCACATTTAGTGGCCAGTGTCAGGCAGCTGCTGCAAAGGCAAATAAAATAATGGGATGTATAAAAGAGGCATAGATGCTCATGAGGAGAACATAATTTTACTCTATACAAGTCACTAGTGCGACCACACTTAGAATACTGTGTAAATTCTGGTCTCCGGTGTATAAGAAAGACATAGCTGAACTAGAGCGGGTCCAGAGAAGAGCGACAAAGTTATTAGAGGACTAAGGGGTCTGCAATACCAAGACAGGTTATTAAACTTGGGTTATTTAGCTTGGAAAAACGAAGGCTTAGGGGTGATCTTATAATATATGTACAAATATATGAGGGGGCAGTACAGAGACCTTTCTAATGATCTCTTTACTCTTAGGCCTGAGACTGGGACAAGGGGCATCCTCTACGTCTGGAGGGAAGAAGGTTTAATCATAATCACAGACGCGGATTCTTACTGTAGAGCAGTGAGACTATGGAACTCTCTGCCACATGATGTTGTAATGAGTGAGTCACTACTAACATTTAAGAGGGGCCTGATGCCTTTCTTGAAAACTTAATATTACCAGTTATACATACTAGATTCTTGATAAAGCGTTGATCCAGGGAATTAGTCTGATTGCCGTATCTGGAGTCAGGAAGGAATTTTTTCCCCCAATGTGGAGATTAGTGTTGCCACATGGGGTTTTTTTTTGCCTTCCTCTGGATCAACATGTTAGGCTATGGGTTGAACTAGATGGACTTAAAGTCTTCCTTCAACCTTAAAAACTATGTTACTATTTCTGGAGTTAGCTTAATTTTGTGTTTAATAACTTCTTGTATCAGATCTTCTGTCGTGCTCCAGAAGTTCTTTAGTGTAGGGCAAAGCCACCAAAGATGAAGGTAGTCCCTATTGGTGCCTCCACATCGCCAACAATGTGAACTGTTTGGGTGAGGGCTTGAGAGCCACAAGCTAGTCTGTTGAGGTGTTGTGTACCAACGATTAATAATTTTATAGGAGTTTTCCTGTGTGTTAACGCATTTTGTCGGCCAATATGAATGAGTATAAATGTGTTGTATTTGAGATTTAGAAAATTGGTATCCCAAATCCCTCTCCCAGTGGGAGATATAGGCTCTCTTTAGACATATGTCTTTACCTATTAGTTCTTTATAAATTACTGAGAGTATTTTCGTGGGTTTGGTTATTTTTGCGCATAGCGTCTCAAAAATGGTGGGGTCACGTGATGTTTCTAGGTGGAATTTCATCTTGCGGAGAAAAATTTGTAGAGTTTTGTGTTGTAGGAAATTTAATGACTCTAGACCTGGGATCTTCTGAATATCCGTTAGTGGGAGAAGGGCACCCTCCTCGAATATCTGGTCTATAGTGATATTCTGAAGTTGTTGGTTTTGCGAATCTCTGGGGTTGTACAGTTGATCTGTCCTTATCAGTATATCCGATACTTTTAGTAGAGGTGAAGATGGTGGTATCAAATACTCGCACACCTTGGACCATATACGTAACATTGTGTAAGTAAGTGGGTTCTTTTGTGTTGGGCAATCATTCCGTTCAGTGTGGACAAGTACCATAGATCTAATGGGATGTGTGGAGATCCTATTTTCTATTTCCACCCATATTTTGTTTTGTGAGTTCCTTATAAAATCAACTGTTCTGGATAGTATCGCTGAATAATAATATGTCGTGATATCTGGTGCATCCATGCCTCCCTTTGCTCTCGGTAGGGTTAGCGTGCGTGAGTTAATACGGTGTCTCATATTCTTCCCCATATAGTTGGAGATCAGGGAGTTAACTTGTCTCAGATATGTTGCGGGAACATGTATAGGGAGCATTGAAAAGAGGTATTTAAATTTGGGCAGAATCAGACTTTTAAAAATGTTTTTACGACCTGTCCACGATAAAAAGGGATCGCGCCAGGTTTTCAAAATTGTTTTAACTTTGTCTAGTAGAGGGTAATAGTTGAGGGGTAGTAACTTTTTGTGTGTTCTACTTATTTTGATACCTAAGTAGGTAATATAGGTTTTGACCATGTAAATTTGTAGAGCGTTTTTAGTTTGGATATAGTCAGATAAGATAAATTTAAGTCGAGTGCTTCGGATTTAGAGGTGTTTATTTTGAAGTTCGTGAGCGTGCTATATTCTTAAAAAATTTGAATTAATGCCGGGAAGCTTTTTAAGGGGTTAGTCATAAGTATAAGTAAGTCATCGGCGAATGCAGCTGTTTTATGATGTGATTTTCCCAAAGTTATACCGGTTATTGCATTGTTTTGCTGGATGTTAAGTAATAAGGGTTCCAAGGCAATGATGAATAATAACAGGGAGAGTGGGCACCCCTGTCTGGTACCGTTGTGGATTCTGAATGTATCTGCTGGCGTACCATTTATGTTAATGCGTGCGGTTGGGTTAATATACATTTTCAAAATGGCTTTAGTTAATTGTAAGGGGGTACCGTATCTAAGCAGAACCTCTTCAAGTACGTCCAATCCACCCTGTCGAAGGCTTTCTCGCGTCCGTTCCAAGTAACACCAATGGCATTCTTCGTTCATTGGCATAGTGTATGAGATTTAGGATCTTTTGTGCATTATCTCTCCCCTCTCTTCCCCCACGAATCCAGCTTGGTTCAAGGAGATGTGTTTAGGAAGTAGCACAGTCAGCCTCCAAGCAATCATACCAGCAAATATTCTCAGGTCCACGTTTAGTAGAGAGATTGGTCGGTAGCTGCTACACAGCTCCTGGTCCTTTCCCTCTTTATATATTAGGGATATTTTAGCCTCTAGTGCCTGAGTCGGGAACTGTTCACCTTTTAGCACTGAGTTAAACGTATTCAGCATTCGCGGGAGAAGAACCGAGGGAAAAGATTTGTAGTAAGCACTGGGTAGACCATCTGGGCTCGGTGCTTTATTCTAATGGTTCAAACCACTGATGCCATGCACAGCTAGGCTGGGCATCAAAACTTTGCCATAGACCACAAGGGGGATCTGCAGCGGTGTAGCGGTCCCTGCTTCCAGAAAACCATGGCTCCCCTGATGAGCGTTTGACACGAAACGCGTCGGGAGGAAGGACGTGGTGGCATATATAAAACTAACAACTGTTGAGTCGGCAACCGTTGGTCAAAAAGCCATAGGACCATATGGAGTTGGGAAGACTCAAGTGGTAACGACAAGAGACAACCGGTGAGGCCTTTCTAATTTGGGAAGTGTGGGTTTACTGTGCTCTCGTTACATATATCTCTTTCACCTAAGGACCACAAGAGATAGTGGGACCTTGATCCAGGTAGTGAGAGATATAGGGGAATACTTCTGGTACTGTTAAATAAAAGGTGCGAGGTTGCTAACCCTATACACTATGACCCTGTGACTATACAGGGATAGTTTTATATCACTGACACTGGTGACAGTCACAGTGCTATCTTGCACTATTTGTAGTTTTTATATTTTTATTGACTCTATAGTCATTTTTATGAGATGACAAATAAAGGTTAAGTTTTAACCCCTTCAACCTTTCACCCTTTAATTTCATCCCGGTGCTTTATTCAGAGGGCACCTCGACAGGGCGGATCGGAGCTCTTCTAGATCAAAAGGTCTATTTAGTTGACATCGGTGGAGAGGGGTAAAGCTTGGTAGATTTATTGTGGATAAGAATGTTTTAATTTTTTGTCGTCTGGCTTCTTTCTCATGGTCAGCTTCGTCTGGTCACGGATTATATAATTGTTTGTAAAAGTTTAAGAATTCTTTTTCAATTTGTTCGTAGGTAGTTGTGGGTTGTCCCGCTGGTTTTTTGATGGAGTGGATAAGTGTGCGTGCCTGGTGCTGTTTAATTCTGGAAATCATTAATTTTGACGCTTTATCGCCATGCACGTACATTCTGGTGCGCCAGGATGCGTACCACCTCGCAGATCTTAAATTTAAGATTTCTTTCAATTGCTGTCCTTTACTGGTGAGTTTCTGTAATAGTTGTGTGGTGATCAGGCGTTTATGCTTTGTTTCTAAATCATAGATTTCATCAAAAAGAGTGTTGAGATGAATCTGTTTTTGTTTATGTATGAATGCCATAATCGATATAAATTCTCCTCTAACAACCATTTTATGGGCTTCCCAAAGGATCGGGTCAGAAACCCCACCTGTGTCATTATTTTCAAAGTACTGATGGAACACTTTAGTTATGTGTTTATTCGAGTTGGCAAGATCTGTATAGAGGAAGGGTTTTTTGTAATGTCATTTCTAATAAAACAAGGGAATGATCTGAAAAAGGATTAGGCATTATTCTTGTACTTTTGCCTTTAGGTAGTGCGCTCTTTGGAACAAATAGATAGTCAAGCCTGTGATAGGACGCATGTGGGTGGGAATAAAAGGTGTAGTCATGTTCCGTGGGATGCATATATCTCCAAGTATCTATTAATTGAAGGTTTCGGAGTTGGGATTTTATTTTATTGAGGTCCGTCTGTGAAAATACACTTTTTTTCTTGGTAGTATCCAGTAACGGTTGTAGTGGAACGTTTAAGTCTCCTCCAATTATAAGGGTGCCTTCTCGAAAGTCGCCTATCTTTCTCAGGGTAGCCAAGAGCCATTTTAAGAGTTTTTTGTTAGGAGCATATGGGCAACAGATTGTAACTAGATTGCCAGCTAATAGTCCCTTGAGAAAGATAAACCGGCCATTTGTGTCTACTAATTTATCTCTAACTTGAAAGGGGATTCCTCTTGCAATTGAAATCGCGACTCCTCTCGACCTTGGTTGTGGTGAGGTGGCATGAAACCAGGTATCAAAATGCACGCGCTCGAAGTTGGGGATTTTTGTGTTTATGAAGTGTGTTTCTTGAACTAAAAGAATGTCTGCTCTATATTTCTTTAAAAGGTCTAGAGTATGGCGTCTGGGAATGGGCAAATTTAATCCATTGGCGTTGAGAGTTGCAATGGTAAATACCTTAGGATGTAGCTCCATCTGTACGATATTTGTCTCGAGGTCCTGCCTTCCGCTCCTGATAGGTATTTACCTGCATGACCGCGTCCGAGGGGTGGAAAGGGTGTGGGGTGTAGTTGAAAGAAGATAGAGAAGGGAGTGTAGAGAGACAGATTAAGAAATAAAACAAGTACATTATTTAACTTGACAATGCGTGACATGTAAAATGCACAACAGTAGGTCGCCATTTCTGTAGACGAATAGAGGACATTATTGATTTTGTCTTATAGTCCTCAGTGAGGTCTTGATACCCGTTATAAGGGTGGGCACTGATTATCAGGATCGGGGGGGAGGGAGAAGGTAAGGAGGAGGAAAAATAGGGGGGAGGATTGAGATTATGGTAGGAGGGATTTCAGGTATACATTTTTAGACCACTCAGAGTAAATATAAACTTTTGAACTAGGGTGTATCAATGCAATTAAACAATTTCACCTCAGAGGTGACGTAGGTGAAAACTTAGGTAACTGTAAACTTGTTCAAAGGTATAACTTTTCCACTATATCTATATATAGAAATAGTGATGGCGAGTCCTAAATTACTCGGAATCGATTGACTCTAGCGAGTCCGAGCCCGGGACTCGCTACATTGCAAGTCTAGCGAGTCCAATGTTAATGAATGGAAGCGATAGGGATGGGCGAATCTACTCGCTAGGACTCGTTACTCGCGAGTAGTAAGGACCGCAGGACTCGCTACTCTGCGAGTTTTCCCCAGTGATGACTCGCACGAGTCCAATGCAAATCAATATCAATCTAGTTTTGTCAGAAACGCTACAAAACTAGGATTGCCATTGTTTGCATTGGACTCGTGCGAGTAATCACTGGCTACTTTGCCAGTGATAGCAGGGAAACTCGCAAAGTAACTGCTGTTTCTTTGCGAGCCGAGTCCAGCTGTCTTCTCTGTGCAGCTCCAGGGTCCTAGAACCTGCCTGCTCACAGAGATGATGTAGCAGTGCTGAGATTATTCTCAGTCTGCTCATTCCCTGTGCATGTAGCAGAGAGGACATCGCGTTTTGGACTACGTCGGACGGAAGAGGATTTTTTAATTAAAGATGGAGTCCCTAATGGCTTTTTTTTTTATTTCAAATAAAAAATTTTCTCTGTGTTTTTTTAACCCTTTATTGGAGATTCTTAGTGGCTGGGTCAAACGTGGTCCTGACATTAAGAATCTCGGGCTTAATACCAGCTTGTATAACAAAGCTGGTATTAACCCCTTTATTACCCAGCGTGCTACCGCCACCAGGCCGCTGGAAGAGCGGGTTCAGCGCCAGAGGATGGCGCTTCAATGAACGCGCCATCTTCTGGGGCGGCTGCGGGCTGCAATTTGCAGCGGGGGGTGCCCAGAAAGCTTGGGCATCCCTGCGCTGCGGATTCCAGCCCTCAGCTGCTTAGCTGTACCTGGCTAGAAATATAAATTGCGCGGAGCCCCCACGCATTTTTTTAAAATTATTTAATGAATTTCAGAGTCAGAGTCTCAGAGTCAGAGTCAGAATCTCAGAATTTCATGAAATAATTAAAAAAAAATGCGTGGGGCTCCGCGCAATTTCTATGTCTAGCCAGGTACAGCTAAGCAGCTGGGGGCTGGAATCCGCAGCGCAGGGATGCCCAAGCTTTCTGGGCACCCCCCGCTGCAAATTGCAGCCCGCAGCCGCCCCAGAAGATGGCGCGTTCATTGAAGCGCCATCCTCTGACGCTGAACCCCGCTCTTCCAGCGGCCCTGGTAGCGGTGGCACGCTGGGTAATAAAGAGGTTAAGGGCCAGCTTTGTATTATCAGCTGGCCCTAAGCCCGAAATTTATGGTGTCACGCCAATATTAGACATGACCGCCATGAATTTCTATTAAATTGTTTAAAAAAAACACAACACAAAGAAAATTTTTTATTAGAAATAAAAAAAAAAGCCATTAGGGACTCCATCTTTAATTAAAAAAATCCTCTTCCGTCCGACGCAGTCCAAAACGCGATGTCCTCTCTGCTACATCCCCTGTGTATAGATATAGATCTCTATGCACAGGGAATGAGCAGACTGAGAACAATCTCAGCTCTGCTACATCATCTCTGTGCACAGACATTCATGTCTGTACACAGGAATGAGCAGACTGAGAACAATCTCAGCACTGCTACATCAGGCAGCAGGCAGGCTCTAGGACCCTGGAGCTGGCAGCCAGCACAGAGGAGACAGGACTCTTATCTGTGCGAGTCAGCGATTACTTACAAAGTAAACGAGCAATGCAAATAAATGACAAAACTAGGATTTCTTCAGGCTGAAGCTTCGAGACACATCTGCGATTTGTAAATCTCACACTACTCGCTATTACTCGCTTCCCCATTCATTAACATTGGACTCGCTAGACTCGCAACGAGTAGCGAGTCCTGGGCTCGGACTCGCTAGAGTCAAGCGATTCCGAGTAATTTAGGATTCGCCCATCACTAGGAAGCGAGTAATAGCGAGTAGTGTGCGATTTACAAATTGCAGATGTGTCTCGGAAGCTTCAGGCTCTATCTGCTAGGACTCGTTACTCTGCGAGTTTCCCAGCGTTTACTCCACAGTAACCAGCCCAATGCAAATCAACTTGCATTTGCTACTGTGCCAGTGATAGCAGGGAAACTCGCAAGTAAGAGCTGTCTGCTCTGTGCAGTTCCAGGGTCCTATGGCCGCCTGCTGCCTGATGTAGCAGAGCTGAGATTGTTCTCAGTCTGCTCATTCCCTGTGCATAGACATCTACTGTATATCTATGCACAGGGGATGTAGCAGAGAGGACATCGCGTTTTGGACTACGTCGGACGGAAGAGGATTTTCTTAAATAAAGATGGAGTCCCTAAGGGCTTTTTTATTTTATTTCTAATAAATTTTTTTCTCTGTGTTGTGTTTTTTTCAACCCTTTATTGGAGATTCTTAGTGGCCGGGTCAAACCTGGTCTGACATTAAGAATCTCGGGCTTAATACCAGCTTGTATAACAAAGCTGGTATTAACCCCTTTATTACCCAGCATGCCACCGCCACCAGGGCCGCTGGAAGAGCGGGGTTCAGCGCCAGAGGATGGCGCTTCAATGAACGCGCCATCTTCTGGGGAGGCTGCGAGCTGCAATTTGCAGCGGGGGGTACCCAGAAAGCTTGGGCCTCCCTGCGCTGCGGATTCCAACCCCCAGCTGCTTAGCTGTACCTGGCTAGACATAGAAATTGCGCGGATCCCCACGCATTTTTTTTTTATTATTTCATGAAATAATAAAAAAAAAGGGCTCGCCTATATTCTTGTGTCTGGCCAGGTACAAATAGGCACCTGGGGGTTGGGGGCAGCCCGTCGCTGCCTGCTGGATCCGGCTGGTTCCAGAAATACGGCAAAGCCCACGTCAAATTTTTTTCTGACAAATCCATAAAACAATGTAAATAAAAGGGACTGCATCTTTATTAACCCCTGGACCATGGGCGAGGGGTTAATAAAGATGCAGTCCCTTTTTAGGATTGTTTTATTGATTTTTAAGAAAAAAAATTACGTGGGCTTCGCCGTATTTCTGGAACCAGCCAGATCCAGCAGGCAGCGACGGGTTGCCTCCAGTCCCCAGGTGCCTATTTGTACCTGGCCGGACACAAGAATATAGGCGAGCCCTCTTTTTTTATTATTTCATGAATTTCATGAAATAATAAAAAAAAATGCGTGGGGCTTCGCGCAATTTCTATGTCTAGCCAGGTACAGCTAAGCAGCTGGGGGCTGGAATCCGCAGCGCAGGGAGGCCCAAGCTTTCTGGGCACCCCCCGCTGCAAATTGCAGCCCGCAGCTGCCCCAGAAGATGGCGCGTTCATTGAAGCGCCATCCTCTGGCGCTGAACCCCGCTCTTCCAGCGGCCCTGGTGGCGGTGGCACGCTGGGTAATAAAGGGGTTAATACCAGCTTTGTTATACAAGCTGGTATTAAGCCCGAGATTCTTAATGTCAGACTAGGTTTGGCCCGGCCACTAAGAATCTCCAATAAAGGGTTAAAAAAAACACAACACAGAGAAATTTTTTTATTAGAAATAAAATAAAAAAGCCATTAGGGACTCCATCTTTAATTAAGAAAATCCTCTTCCGTCCGACGTAGTCCAAAACGCGATGTCCTCTCTGCTACATCCCCTGTGCATAGATATAGATGTCTATGCACAGGGAATGAGCAGACTGAGAACAATCTCAGCTCTGCTACATCATCTCTGTGCACAGAGAGAGCAGGCGGGCTGTAGGACCCTGGAGCTGCGGCAGCCTGCACACAGAGCAGACAGCCGGACTCCTTACTGTGCGAGTTTCCCAGCGTTTACTAGCACAGTAACCAGTCCAATGCAAGTCAATGACAATCCTAGTTTTGTCAGAATCTCTGATAAAACTAGGATTGCCAATGATTTGCATTGGACTCGTTACTGTGCGAGTAAACGCTGGGAAACTCGCAGAGTACCGAGTCCTGCGAGTCCCTTACTACTCGCCGAGTAACGAGTCCTAGCGAGTAGATTCGCCCATCCCTAATAAGAAACTATCTCCTCTTGAGAGCTTCACTCTCAGCAATAGGTCCACTAACTGGTTGGTGTAAAAGATATAAAGGTCAGCATATTGTGGGGAGAAAGTTTACGGAGGTTCTCCCCCCTCTTTCGGTGGAGGTGTCTTTGCCAGTCTCTTCTTCAATCGCTGAGCCTTCGGTGTCTCCACTAGGTGCCATGGTTGAGGCAGCTGGAGGGGGTGGAAAGTAGAAGCTGAGTGGAAAGACTCTAGATCTGGATATGATTCGCGCGTGATGTCAAGAGTATGGCATGCGTTTTTTATATCTGCAGATGTTCTTGCAGTTAGTCTCTTTTCTTTGGCAGTTATAAAGATCCCAAAAGGAAACAGCCAGCGATAGCGAAATCCTCTTTGTATTAAAACATCTGTGAATGGTTTGAGGAGTCGTCTCTTTTTTGGCATGATGGCCGAGATGTCTTGGTACAGTTGAATATGGGAATTTTCGTATTCAATTTTTTCAGATTCTCGGGCCCTTCTCAG
Organism: Allobates femoralis; assembly: GCA_033576535.1. NCBI lineage: Eukaryota > Metazoa > Chordata > Amphibia > Anura > Aromobatidae > Allobates > Allobates femoralis. The sequence goes on from JARQOC010000001.1 coordinate 13,988,784, forward strand.
GATAAGGTCTTTTGTCCTAAAGTCTAGAAATCGACACAGAACATCGTGCGGGGGTCCGAGTTGTTTGGTTTCGGGCGAAGGGTTCTGTGGACTCTGACCAGTTCAATGTCTTTAGGGTCGTCATCAAGTAGTAATTTAGTGAAAATCTCACGAGCGGCAGAAGGTAGAGCCTCAAAGGCCACTGACTCTGGAAGACCTTTTATCCGAATGTTGTTTCTTCGCTCACGGTTTTCGTGGTCTTCCAGAGTAGAATGTACAAGTGCAGCTGGTTTTCATGAGAATTCAGACATTCGAATAGTTATTAGATTGTTGGGATGTGGTCATTTGGACGCGTTCTACAGTGTCTAGTCTATGGTCCTGCTGAGCCATGTCATGTTTGATTTCTGCCAGTTCTTTATGGATTGGCTCCAATGCTTTGGCCAGGATCCGTTTTAGGAAGGAGCGCGTGAGCTTATTATCTCTTGCTCCATCGTACACGTCTGAGTCACTCTCTGCTTCAGAATCTGATTCTTCCCCAACAAGCTGGGTTATGCGCTTTGGTGGTTTAGAGTAGCTTGCAAGATCTGCCTGTTGCTTTAAGAATTTATCGACATCAGCTTGTGTGACTGGTTTGGTGGTCTTAGGCACAGTACGGGTTTTTTTTTGTGGTTGATTTCCCCATTTTATTATCAGAGGGGCTAAAGCGATCCACTAAGGTTAATTCTTTCAGAACTCCTCTCGTCTACATGCGGCGGTTTCAGGTGTACATTTTGGTGAAAGTGGAATAAAGCGAAGAAAGGATTGGTCTCACAGTGTTAATATGCTGCAGGGATATTATGGTATGATAGTCCCCTCTAGTGGTAGTAGAGGGTATATATTAGCATGTACTGTGGCAAAGTATATTTTTTGTAAAGATGTAGTGAGATCCACCTGATACATTCAGAGACACCAGGTATTAGATGTTAAAGGAGAGCAGGTCTATCTGCTGTGCCATTAGGAAAGACAGGTAGAAAGTCCATACTTTGATAACTATTTTCCGTGTCTAGTTGTGGTGTTAATTAGTTGGTTCAGAGCAGGAAGAGGTTAATCCTGACAAGGCTGGGGGGAGGTCCCGCAGTGGGGGCAGGGGGCACAAGAAAGGCAATATGCAGGGGCGTAACTACCACAGGTACAGGGGTTGTGATCGCACCGGGCCCTGCAGCCTAGGGGGGCCCCAAAAGTCCCTTTGGCCTATAGAAAAAGACTAATACTATTAAAGATTTGCAATAATTGGGGGCCCCGTTGGAGGTTTCGCATCGGGGCCCCTGGGCCTGAAGTTACGCCACTGGCAATATGGTGTCAGACACTGTATGCTTGGGAGTATATGTACTCTACTCTGTGTTAACCTTAACTTTTCTCCTACCTGAGCTGCACAGGACCCCGTTCAGTCTGTGTTCCTGGGTCACCCCCAGCAACCAGGGAGACACTGCGTCCTGCAGACAGTAGGGAAGGTAATGAGAACAATAAGATTGAGGTGTCTCAGATCGCCTCTGTCCAGATATCAGGAGTAGAGGGGGAGTGGGTTTTGCACCATAGAACACAGGTAGTCACTCAACACAGCAGGAACTCTTTCCCTTCCTCTCTCCAGGCTGTATTAACTCTCGCTGTCTCCCAGGTCCACTTCAAGCAGGGAACTAGTTGAGCTCCCAGTTCTTCAGACTCCAGGGGCCACAAGAGACTTCTACCAGTGGTGGGGAGTAACGTAGCAGTCTATGAAGGCAGAGTTATGATGGACACCTGCCTCTGCTTTCCCCCTGTGCCTCGCGGCCAGGGCTGTGAGACTGAGCCGCAGCGCTCCCTCCTCTCTCTGACCCCCGCACCTCACCTCGAGCTGATGGATGTGGCCACCTCGTTGCACTCCCGGTCCGGTCCATTAAGGTGTCCCATACCGACCCTTACAGATCCCTTCTGGTTCTAAACGGTGGCTATGCCCGCCTGACATTCATACATTGTACATGTCCCCACCTTATGGAACACCAGAAACCATTCCAGTCTCTCACATACCGGCCTTTGTACGTGACGCCGATCAGAACCAGGCCCAGAGCTGGGTCAAGCCACCTGAGCTCCAGGGCAAGCCAGGCATCCCTGAGGACTCCTCAACACTTGTTAACCAGGTCACCAGCCACTTCCAAGTCTGCCTTCACAGGCCCAGACCTCCAGGACAGTGGCTGCACCAAATACGCCATCACAAGCTCCTCCAGGCTCAGCCAGTCTTCCCACCTACAGGTCCTGCAAACCCTCAGCCCTCTGACCTCATGGTTCCACTCAGTCAATAGTACCCTCTCATGGTCAGTCCCAATGGCGGTAACGGCCGCCTGGCCTCAGAGATATCCTCAGTCTCACTCGTGCTACCCATGCTACACAGTATTCCGTTCACTGTGCCCTCGAGACATCTCCAGTCTCTCACAAGGCACACACACATACACAGTCTGACATGGACTTCAGCCTTCTCAGGGCTATACCACACATATACATAGTCCAGCATGGACTTCAGCCTTCTCAGGGCTATACCACACATATACATAGTCCAGCATGGACTTCAGCCTTCTCAGGACCCGACCAGGTTCTGAGCCACCTGAACTCCTGGGCAGTTAAAGCATCCCCCAAGGTCTCCTTACCCTGCCCATGATGCCCGGCTGCCTCCAAGCCCCACCAACACAGGCAGAGATCCCGGATGGCAGCTTCACCAACATGGTCAGAGTGAGCCCCCTACAAGTTCAGCCGGGACTTCCATACACTCAGGTGCTCTACTAACCTCTCGATCTGGCCACAGGCTTCATACAGCTCAGAAGGACTGGCGTCTCCGGAAGGGAGAGCCAGACGTCCTGCCTCATCCCCAAAGGGGACGGGACCCCTCTGAGACATGTCCTCTCACTCTCTCTCCAGAGGATCATGTCTGGTCTCTCTTCACTTGCAGCATCAGGCAGCTATTAACCTGCCTGCAACACCCACAGCTGGGCTTCAGTGAAAATCAGCACACACTCAGGTGTGGGAGTGTTAACCCTTTGTGTACCATACAGATCAAGGACAGCAAGGCATTCATACACACAGGTTCAGATACTGTTAACTCTGTGTGTATGTCTCAGGGACCATGTGATGCCTTCCACCATTGTCCGCCGCTGGCCACTGCTGTATTTATTCTGGCTCTGCTCTGAGCTCTCTCAGCCACAGAACATGTACAGGAAGCCGTCAGCAGCAGAGAGATCAGAGCGCTGCTCTCTTCCGCTGGTCTGAGCTCACGCAAACACACTCACACTCTCACCCTCACAAACTCTCAGTTTCACACACTCATCGATCTGCCACTGCGTCACTGTATTCTAGGCCGCCGCCACTGTACTGAGCTCTCTCAGCTGCCATACATGCCAGCGACCAATCAGATGCCAGCAGCCACCGACCAATTAGACGCTGGCAACCGCTGATGTCTGATTGGCCGCTGGCTTCCTGAATATGTACGGCAGGCGGCCCAGAATACAGCAGCGCAGTGCAGTGGTGGATCAGTGAAAGTGTGTGAGGAGTGAAAGTGCGTGAGACTGGGAGTGTGTGAGAGTGAGAGTGTGAGTGTGTGTGTCTGTATTGGGGGCAGCATGGGGATAATGGGGGCTGCAAGGGAATATTGGAGGCTGCAAGGGGATGATGGGGATATTGGAGGCTGCATGGGGATGAAGGGAATGATGGAGATATTGGGGCTTGAAGGGGATGATGGGGGATGCCAGGGAATGATCGAGCCTGCAAGAGGATGATGGGGGCTGCATTGGGATGATGGGAATATTGGGCCTGCATGGGGTTGAATTGGGCTGCAAGGGGGTGATGGGAATATTGGGGCTGCAAAGGGATGATAAGCGCTGCAGGGGGATGATGGGGGCTACAAAGGGGATGATGGGGTCTGCATGGGGATGGTGGGGGCTGCTAGGGGATATTGGAGGCTGCAAGGAGATGATGGAGCTGCATGGGGATGATGGGGTTATTGGGGGCTGCATGGGGATAATGGGGCTACAAGGGGATGATGGGGATATTGGGGGCTGCATGGGGATACTGGGGCTTCAAGGGGATGATGTGAATATTGGGGGCTGCAAGGAGAATATGGGGGCTGCAAGGTGGATGATGGGTATATTGGTGGCTGCATTGAGATATTGGGGACTGCATGGAGATGATGGGGGATGCATGGGGATATTGGAGGCTGCATGGGGATGATGCCGATATTGGGGCTGCATTGGGATAATGGTGGCTGCAAGGGGATGTTGGGGATACTTATGACTGCATGGAGATATTGGGGGCTTCAAGGGGATGATGGGGGCAGCATGCGTATGATGGGAGCTGCAAGGCATGATTATGTTTTATATGTTTTACTGTACAGTACTCTAATAATTTTACAGTTCTGTATGTGCATGTATATGAATGCAGTAGATATTTGTGGGTTGTGGAACCAATCGTCTGTGTTTAAATTATTTCTTATGGGAAAATTTGCTTTGACATACAAGCGATTTGAATTACAAGCATACTCCCGGAATGGATTATGCTCGTAAATCAAGATTCCACTGTACATTAATTAGTAGGAAGTTGGATAATCACAAAACAATAATAATTATATACCCTAATTATTATTGGATTCTATGTAAAAAAAATATGTTTTCCTTGAGTGTCACTTTGTTTTATTTTCTAGAATCTAGAAAGATTTTATGCATAGGACTCCTTCAGAAAACTAAAAATATAATTATTCACTTCTACAATATTTGTGTCTTGGATTAGAAATAGGATACACACATAATCCCTCGATTAACCTCCAAAAATCTTTTAAGCCTCACATTATTCTACTCTAGTAGTTAATGACATGCTCTGATTACCGGCTGACGGCAATGATATTTAGACTTAGGTAATGTGCCAGATTCTGCAGCAGAGATAAAGATTTCAAGTGGGAGGGCAGATATATAGATAGTTCGAGTATAATATAGATATAGTTTAAGATAAGAAGCCAGACAGAACCTTGTTAGTCATTGTGACCCTTCTATCCGGCTTCATAGACTTTTTAATTTGCATTTCACATTTCCTATGAAATTCTGATTTGGCAATTTTTTGGTATGCATTAATTTAGCAAAATGTAATAATAATAATAATAATAATTAAAAAAATATAGCAAAAGAAGCCAGGCTGGGTTCAAGGAAGGAGTTGAAATTATTAATTCATACTAGCTTCTTTTTGGATTTTCCTATATTATATTTTTTATTATTATTTATTTATATAGCGCCATTAGATTCCATGGCGCTTTACATGTGCAAGGGCAGACGAGGACAAGAACATTAAATGACGACAATCAAATTCTACAGGTACAGTAGGGCAGAGGACCCTGTCCGCGAGGGCTCACAGTCTACAAGGGATGGGTGGGGAGACAGTAGGAGCCGGAGAGCCTAGCATGAGATGGTGTGGTGGATCAGGTCTCAGTGTAGGTTGTAGGCTTGGCGGAAGAGGTGGGTCTTCAGGTTCCCAGGGTACTTGTCCCATTGTGAAGTCTTCTGATGGGCTTCTTATTAGCTTACTTTTCCCACCACTTTTGGACCTTGTCTCTTTTTGGGCTGCCATTGATTAGCTGCTCCCCCCAAAGTCATGTAGGAAGTGATAAATATCAATAACATCAACTAAATAAGCTTTGTGCATGAGCAGGGTGAGTCGTTACAGAGATTGGCAGCCTACACATTTTTGGGTCATCACCCACATCCAGAAGTCAATGATAGCATCAGTAGAGAAGACCCAAAAGAGGCTGAAGAGAAGGTAAACAGAGAACAAATGAGCGGCAAAATAGTTGGTGCAGGGTGAAGGAGGGATGAATAATAGAGGATTATCCTTAACCCTTTCGTGCTAGATTCTATTTATACATTTTTTTATGTGAATCTAATCCCAACCCCACCCATAAACTGAGCAAATCTGCCCAGAATTGAATTACAGAAGATTAGTTTAGCTATATTTGCTATGGAAATACATTACTATATACAGTCATATAAAAAAGTTTGGGCACCCCTCTTAATCTTACTCTTTTTTTTTGTTTAAAATTGTTTTTTTTGCACCAGCTATTTCAGTGTGATATATGTAATAACTGATGGACACAGTAATATTTCAGGATTGAAATGAGGTTTATTGTACTAACCAAAAATGTGAAATATGCATTATTTCAAAATTTGACAGGTGCCAAAGTATGGGCACCCTTCTGATTTTCATGATTTGAATACTCCTAACTACTTTTTACTGACTTACTGAAGCACTAAATTGGTTTGGTAACCTAATTGAGCTTTGTACTTTATAGCCCGGTGTATCCAATCATGAGAAAAGCTATTTCAGGTGTCCACTTGCAAGTTGTTCTCCTAGTTGCATCTTCTCTGAGGAGTGGTATCATGGGCTCCTCAAAACAGCTCTCAAATGATCTGAAGAAAAGATTGTTCAACATAGTTGTTCAGTGGAAGGATACAAAAAGTTGTCTCAGAGATTTAACCTGTCAGTTTCCACTGTGAGGAACATAGTAAGGAAATGGAAGACCACAGGGACAGTTCTTGTAAAGGCCAGAAGTGGCAGGCCAACAAAAATATCAGAAAGGCAGAGAAGAATGGTGAGAACAGTCATGAACAATCCACAGACCACCTCCAAAGACCTGCAGCATCATCTTGCTGCAGATGGTGTCACTGTGCATTGGTCAACAATACAGCGCACACTGCACAAGGAGAAGCTGTATGGGAGAGTGATGTGAAAGAATCCGTTTCTGCATGCACGCCACAAACAGAGTCACCTGAGGTATGCAAAAGCAAATTTGGACAAGACACTTTCATTTTGGAAGAAGGTCCTGTGGACTGATGAATCAAAGATTGATTTGTTTGGTCATACAACAAGGCGTTATGCATGGCGCCACAAAAACACAGCATTCCAAGAAAAACACTTGCTACTCACTGTCAAATTTGGGGGAGGGTCCATCATGCTTTGGGGCTGTGTGGCCAATGACGGCACCGGAAATCTTGTTAAAGTTGAGGGTCGCATGGATTCCACTCATTATCAGCAGATTCTTGAGAATAATGTTCAAGAATCAGTGTCAAAGTTGAAGTTACGCCGGGGATGGATCTTTCTGCAAGACAATGATCCAAAACACCGCTCCAAATCTACTCAGGCATTCATGCAGAGGAACAATTACAATGTTCTGGAATGGCCATCCCAGTGCCCAGACCTGAATATCATTGAACATCTGTGGGATGTTTTGAAGCGGGCTGTCCATGCTCGGCGACCATCAAACTTAACTGAACTGGAATTGTTTTGTAAAGAGGAATGGTCAAATATACCTTCATCCAGGATCCAGGAACTCATTAACAACTACAGGAAGCAACTAGAGGCTGTTATTTTTGCAAAAGGTGGATCTACTAAATATTAATGTCACTTTTCTGTTGAGGTGCCCATACTTTTTCACCTGGAAAAACCGCGGTATGCCGATACCGCACTTTCCGCACCTGCCGCAAGCCCCATAGACATTGTATGGGGCTTGCCGCAAGTGCGGCCGTTATGCGGTAATCGCGGCAGTTGCGTTTTTTTCACTGCAACTGCCGCGATCAGCGTGAAACGCCGATGTGGAAGCAGCCTTAGTGCTACACTTTTCTAATGTTCTCATTACCTACTTCACCATCTATGGCTCATACTGTGTATTCGGAATCTCACGAAGTGTAGATAGTTGTTTTTCCTAATTTATAAGTAGCAGTAAAGGAATATACTAAAAAATGATTTTATTGAATGGTTGTGGAGCCCCAAGGGACGTGGGGTACTCGGTACCGGACCGGTCTGCGTCGGGGATGTCACTGGTGGCCTGGTCCGGACCGTGTCCCTGGCTCAGCACAATAAAAGGGGATTTATTTACAAGGGATATGTCACGGGTGACGCCACCCACTTGATGCGGCCAGGAATGGGGGCCGCCGCTGCTGCAGAACCTCCGGGGGTGATGTGAGGGCAGCGGAGGTGGTATAGTTCCAGTGGGGGGAACTGTATCCCCCGGGGCAGTAAAGGTTAAAGTCTATTGGGGTTATAGATGGTGGAGAGGGGTTGGAGGACACACACTCACGTTTAGTTGATACTGTAATTCCCTTCTTGTCCTGATGCTGCAGAGCTGACAGGCTGGATCTGCAGGGAGGAATTGTCTCTGTGCTGAATCTGGAGCAAAGGTCGCAATCACTACACAGACTCCAAAGTTGTTTTCCAAAGCTTTACTGCTGATATTATTGCAGATTATAGTCCACGGAGTCTGTAATGGAGCTGGGCTCTCTCCCCACACCCTGTCCGGGTCGTTGGCCTCCTTGTGCTGCACTGTGTGTGTGTCCTGAGCTGCTGCTTCAAGCTAAGCTGCTGGGATTCCTCACGTCTCTCTCTGTATGCTGCTGGTACCACTTGGCTAGGCAACTTGGGTCCTCTAAGCTGTGCTGACCCCTCCGTGTTGCTTCACTCTGGTACTAGGGGGTATCTAGAGATCCCACTGTTCCTGGATTCGCTGTGCTGTGGGTGCCAGACACAGTACCGGATCCGGTGTCCGTCTCTTTGTGCTTACTTCTGGGGCAAGTGATGGTGTCACTCCAGCTCCCAGATGTGTTCCTCTGTCTTTCGTTCTCCTGCTCCTCTGACCCTTGCTAGGTCTGCACTGAGCTAACTCTGCTCTGTGCTTTCCTCAGCCCTGCTGCGAGCTGAACTCAGCTCTCCCTCATGGACAAGAGTATATATGGAAGCAGGAGGTGCTCCCTCTATTGCCCAGAGGTGGTAGTGTTTGTCAGTGTGTAGTGGGGAGAGAACCCATGTGATGTTATTGTGGCACATTAACCCATGGGGTGCCACATATATTTTTTTTAAAAACCACCAAATAAAGTTTAAAAAAGGTGTACAAGGACAACACAACCCACATCAAACCCCGGCATAAACACCAATATATACAGTGAGTTTGCCAACCAGTTACCTTCAAAAGTACTAGGTTCAGTTTACCATTCTGACCCAACGTCATACTCCTAGAAGTCTGGATTGACTTATACAGTAGAGAAGGGAGCCAATAGGTAAGAAACCATCTATCAAATGATGCAGAAAACCTGACGTGTTTCACTAAGGCTAGGCTCAGGCTGGGGTCACACATGAGCCCTTGATCCGTTTTTGGCTTCATTTTTGTCATTTTTTTTTTCTAAGTCCAAAAACTGACAGAAAAACGGATTGGATGTAATAAACACTCTGTCCGTTTTTTTCTGGACCTCAAAACATTGCTCTGTCCGTTTTTGAGCCAAAAACGTTGCTAGCAACGTTTTTGGCATCAGTTAAAAAACGCATGCGTTTTTTTAACATGGGGCCCTATGGGAAACGCTTGCGTTAACGCATGGCACATATAGACACCTGCGTTAACGCATGCGTTAACGCATATGCGTTTTTAATGAAAAAAAATGAAAAAATGACTAAGTCCAAAAAACGTCCAGGGACACAGGAGACACAAAATGCAGCCTAGGAAAAACGGATTGGTCATGGAAATCACTTCCAAAAACAGATTGCTATGTGTGACCCCAGCCTAAAGCTAGCTTCACACCACGGCAAGATCAGGTCCGGGGTGTCCGGTGTAAATCTGACAGCACTGGACCTGATTTTGCATTAATGCAGCCCTATGGGGCCGGATGGAGCCGGATGTCAGCTATGTGCCATCCAGTTTCCATCTGTCCGGGAGGATCCGAGACAATTCAGATTTTTCTCCTGGACACAAAAACGTTGCTTGCAGCGTTTTTGTGTCCAAGAGTAAAATTTGACAAAATCGGATCCTCCCGGATCCGGCACTATCCGCGCCTCCTAACATGGGAGTCTATGGTGCCGGATCTAACAAAAAATCAGATCTGGCAGCCGGACGCTGGGTGCTGGAGTTTAGCAGTGAGCGCTGCTAAACTTTAGCACCATGAGTTGTCCCCTGCAGAGATTTCAGGACCGCGGCTAGCGGGGAGATCTTGACATTTCTGCAGCTGCGGCTGTGATAAGAAAAATCCGGTTGAAAACTGGACCAGAGGACATATTTGCCCTCGGGTTCTGTTTCTAGATCGGGTCCGGGTCTGTCCGGTTCACACCGGACAGCCCCGGACCTGATCATGTTGCGGTGTGAAGCTAGCCTAACACAGATTAACCATGATGAGCTACCATAATCTGTGTATTCGAAACGTTGGCTTTTCTGCATCATTTGATAGATGTTTTTTTCCCAAAGGCTCCGCTCTCTAGTGTATAAATGAATCCAGACTTCTAGGGTATGACAACTGACCTGGAACATTTTTTTGACTGAGATAAGTGACGTTGGGTCAAAATGGTAAACTAAACCTAGTACTTTTGAAGTTAACTGGTTAGCAAACTGACTGTATATATGTGTGTTTATGCGGGGGTTGGGTGAGGGTTGTGTTGTCCTTGTACACCTATTTTACACATTATTTGGTGTTTTTTGTTAAAGAAAAGTATATTCAATAAAAATAATTTTATAGTATATTAATTTAGTGCTACTTATACTGTGTATTCAGCGTAGGCCTCTAAACATGAGATGTACCCAGCTTAGGAGCTGATCTTGCACCAAATGTTGACTGTGTTCCATTGTCAGCATCTACAGTCATGGCCAAAAGTATTGACACCCCTGCAATTCTGTCAGATAATACTCAGTTTCTTCCTGAAAATGATTGCAATCACAAATTCTTTGGTATTATTATCTTCATTTAATTTGTCTTCAATGAAAAAACAAAAAAATAATTGTCCTAAAGCCAAATTGGATATAATAGCACACCAAACATAAAAAAGGGGGTGGACAAAAGTATTGGCACCCTTAGAAAAATCATGTGATGCTTCTCTAATTTGTGTAATTAACAGCACCTGTAACTTACCTGAGGCACCTAACAGGTGTTGGCAATGACTAAATCACACTTGCAGCCAGTTGATATGGATTAAAGTTGACTCAACCTCTGTCCTGTGTCCTTGTGTGTACCACATTGAGCATGGAGAAAAGAAAGAAGACCAAAGAACTGTCTGAGGACTTGAGAAACCAAATTGTGAGGAAGCATGAGCAATCTCAAGGCTACAAGTCCATCTCCAAAGACCTGAATGTTCCTGTGTCTACCGTGTGCTGTGTCATCAAGAAGTTTAAAGCCCATGGCACTGTGGCTAACCTCCCTAGATGTGGACGGAAAAGAAAATTGACGAGAGATTTGAATGCAAGATTGTGCGGATGGTGGAAAAAGAACTTCGACTAAGATCCAAACAAGTTCAAGCTGCCCTGCAGTCCGAGGGTACAACAGTGTCAACCCGTACTATCCGTCGGCGTCTGAATGAAAAGAGACTGTATGGTAGGAGACCCAGGAAGACCCCACTTCTTACCCCGAGACATAAAAAAGCCAGGCTGGAGTTTGACAAAACTTACCTGAGAAAGCCTAAAACGTTCTGGAAGAATGTTCTCTCTTTTTGGGCAAAGGCATCAACGTAGAGTTTACAGGAGAAAAAATGTGACATTCAAAGAAAAGAACACGATCCCTACAGTCAAACATGGCGGAGGTTCCCTGATGTTTTGGGGTTGCTTTGCTGCCTCTGGCACTGGACTGCTTGTCCGTGCGCAGTGTTATCAAGAAGTTTAAAGCCCAGAGAAGCATCACATGATTTTTCTAAGGGTGCCAATACTTTTGTCCACCCCTTTTTTTATGTTTGGTGTGTTATTATATCCAATTTGGCTTTAGGACAATTCTTTTTGTGTTTTTTCATTGAAGACAAATTAAATGAAGATAATAATACCAAAGAATTTGTGATTGCAATAATTTTCAGGAAGAAACTGAGTATTATCTGACAGAATTGCAGGGGTGTCAATACTTTTGGCCATGACTGTGTAACTACTTTGCACACAAACTGACTCCTATCATCCCCCATGTGATTATGATGAACCAATAAGTTGCTTTGTCAACTGAGGGCCTACGGAAGACCCCTGTAACTGCCATGGTATTCCTCTTATTAAACTAAAGCACCAGCTGGACTTCTTAAAAGGAGCACAATTTAGCTATAAACTGCAATAATTTGGTATTGCAATACAATGTATAAGTGATAATACGTGCAAGTCTTTTAAGGTACCCAAAAAATTAATTTTAAAAAGTGAAAAAATATTTAAAAACAATAAAACATGTTTAAATGTTTTAATCACCCTTTTTTCCTGCTTCAAACATAATAGTTATTTGGTAATATTATGTCCAAAAATGTCCTGTATCAAAATCTAGAATTATTTAAATAATAAATCAAGAAAAATAATCCAAACTACAGAATTAACTATTTTGGTCAATGCACGTCACCCCAAGAAAAGGAATCAAAATTAATCAATATGAAAATGAACCCAAAATGTGCATGCCCTAATCATCTCCCACCTTTCGACTATTGCAATCTCCTACTCTCTGACCTCCCCTCTAGCACTCTTGCACCACTCCAATCAATCCTAAACTATGCTGCCTGACAAATCCACCTGTCTCCCCACTATTCCCCAGCCTCTCCTCTCTGTCAATCCCTTCACTGGCTTCCTATTGTCCAGAGGCTTCCAGTTCAAAACCCTAACTATGATATACAAAGCCATCCACAACCTGGTCTCCTCCATTCATCTGTGACATGGTCTCCTGGTACTTACCTACACAAAACCTTGAATCCTCTCAAGATCTCCTTCTGTACACCCTCTTATCTCTTCAATCACATGCAAGATATCTTCCCTGCTTCCCCTAAACTCTGAAACTCTCTGCTCGTCTACTGGGGAAACCTTCAAAAGGAATCTGAAGACTCACCTCTTCTGACAAGCCTAAAACCTGCTGTGATCCTCAGTCTATTGAACCGCAGCATGGCCAGCTCTACCCTCCTCTAGTGTATCCTCACCCATCCCTTGTAGACTGTGAGCCCTCGTGGGCAGGTCCTCTCTCCTTCTGTACTTGTGTGTGGACTTGTATTACTCATGATTATTGTACTTGTCTATGGATGCCCCTTTTCACATGTAAACGTCATGGAATAAATGGTGCTATAATATTGAATAATATTAATAATAATAAAACATTAGCTCAGAGCACAATAAAAAAGAGATCAACTTGGGCAAAAGTTAATAAATTATAGTTCTCCCAAAAATAATTACCTAATTTTTATTCATTTTTTTTTACCAAATTCCAATTTTTTTTTCATCACCAAACTAAGAAAATAATTGGACAAGTTTGGCATCTCCATAATTTTACCAACTTGGAAAATCAAAATGCCAGCACGTGCCATAAAGAAAAAACAAAAAAAAGCAATGCCAGAATTGTGTTTTGGTTTTTTTTGTTTTTTTTTTGGTGGGGGGCTTTGCAATTTTACGGCACTTGGAAATTATGCTTTTATATTCCGTTATTCTCCAACACTTGAGGAATAAAAAATGATGGTACAAAAATGAAAAATTCCCTAGTTGTTAATGGGTTAATACCAAATTGGAGCACTTTCAGATAGTTTGGATTAACACTATCGGTTTTTGGTATTCGCGTGAATCTGGCTGAAACTGGATGCAACCATTTTTTACACCATTGACTTTTAATAGGGCCGCAGGAGCTTGTTCCCCCTGATCCGGGTGTCCACAGTTTTTTCCCTGAGACCAAAGTTGCATTTTGTTGTGATTTTAGGTCCGTTGTGAAACTGGGAACACCCGGATCAGGGTCACTATGGGCTCAATTAGAATGTGGCTCTATGGAACCTGAACCTGGCAGAATCCGGATCCCACTGGATGTGGGTTTTTTAGACTGAGCATACCCAGAACCCAGTTTAAAATAACACCCACTGGGGTAATGCTAAAAAAAGGTAATCAACCTGATGCAATGGGATGCTAAAGCACCAATATTATCACTGATCCATGATGATTATACTGGTGCAGGTGTATCTAGTTGCATCATTTGGGGGGAATCCGGAGGGATGCAGGTTGTACCCGTATTCCCCCGTATTCCAAAACCGGTAGTGTGAAACTAGTCCTATAAAGCCAATCTTTCATAGACTTTCAAAGAGAGCTCACCATTTATTTAATCATATGAACATCTATTTTAACATCATGTAAGAATGAACAGCAAACATGTATGTTATGTATGTCAAGTAACTGTTATGTACAGTATGTATGCACCGGACTCATCGGGTCTAAAGGGGTGAGATAATCAGGGATGCTGGTTGTATTCTGAAATAGGGTGACAAATTAGCATTAATATTTTGTAACCTAACATAAATAATATATAAGATATTTTTGCAGCATTCTGTTGCAAGATTGTTTTCTAATTTTATTTTTTTCATTTGTTGAGTCCTAAAACAACTGTAAGCTTTGTCACTTTTATTTAATGAATATAAAAGGTAAAAGACACCAAGGGTGAGGTAGCATAATACAATAACCACACATTAAAATAACATAATAACCATACAGTACCATAACTTAAATATACAGTAACATAACATAACCAAACAGTAGCAAAACACAATAACCACATGTTAAAATAACATAATAACCACACAGTAAGATAACAGCCAAACAGTAGCATAACACAATAACCATACAGTAACCTAACATAACCATACAGTAGCACAACGCAATAACCATACAGTAACATAACACAATAACCATACAGTAACATAACACAATAACCATACACTAACATAACACAATAACCATACAGTAACATAACACAATATCCATACAGTAACATAACACAATAACCATGCAGTAACATAACACAATAACCATACAGTAACATAACACAATAACCATGCAGTAACATAACACAATAACGATATACTGACATAACACAATAACCATACAGTAACATAACACAATAACCATACACTAACATAACACAATAACCATACAGTAACATAACACAATAACCATACACTAACATAACACAATAACCATACAGTAACATAACACAATAACCATACAGTAACATAACACAATAACCATACACTAACATAACACAATAACCATACAGTAACATAACACAATAACCATACAGTAGCATAACACTATAACCATACAGGGAAATAACACAATAACCATAAAGTAACATAAAGCAATGACCATACAGTAAAACAACATAACAATACAGTAACATAATTTAATAACCATCCAGTAACATAACCATACAGTAGTGTAACACAATAAACACACATTAAAATAACATAATAACCATCCAGTAGCATAACACAGTAACAATACAGTAAAAGAAAACAATACCCCTACAGTAACATAAAGCAATAACCATACGGTAACATAACACAATAACCATACGGTAACATAACATAAAAATCAGAGTTACATAACCCAATAACCATACAGTAACAATTATTATATATATATATATATATATAGTAACACAACATAACCATACAGTGACATAGCACAATAACCATACAGTAACATAACATTATACCCATACAGTAAGATAGCACAATAACCACACAGTAACTCTGAATTTAGAACAGTTTGTAACAAACTACACAAGTGAGAATACTGCCCTAAACCTTCAAGAACTGAAGTTCTTCAACATAAATAATAAAAAGCATAAACAAGAAAATTAAAATAATAATAATAATAATAATAATAATTATTATATTCATCTGCCTATGATCATTGAAATATATTCATTGTCTAAATGTACAATAAAAAACTATTGATAAAAACATTTTCTTTTATAAATTTATCGAAAAGGCTAAAGTAAACAAGTACAATTTTTGGTGACTTTTTTGGAGAATAAAGAAACTTTTTTTTGCCAAAAGTCATAGAAAGATTTTTCAAGCTGATAAAACAAATTTTCTTCCATTATATAAGTGATATATTAACCTTAAAAACATTTCACCGTACCTGTGGTCGTACTTCACCTTCTATTGTTGAAGGTCAAACAAGAGAATCCTGTTAGGAAAAGGTTTATATACCATACGGAGATACCGTGGCCTTAAACTCAATGAACCCACTGGCAACAATGAGTGATTAACTACAAGGGCAGAAAAAGAAAGGTTTTGCAAGTGTTAACATATAGGATTAGCCATAAATCATTCATGAAATACAAATAAATTTGTATAATCTTTTTTTGGACAACCCTTTGCGTCCATATTTGTAGGCACAAGGCTTTTCGAGAATTGAAGAGATTAAGGTTTTGGCAAAGCTTAGCTCGTGTGTGGCTTTTACTATACTTACTATTGTTGTGTTATTCCTCTTTTTCTGCTCACAAAACCAATCACATAAACCCCAAGGGGCCAAGTCATCAAAGTATATATACAGATTTCTGCTTGAAAAAGATACTTTGAAAAGTTCCAAAATTGTTGCTCAATGCGAAAAACTGAAGCAGAACTCATATGTAAGGTTTTCTCAAAACTTTTGGAGGATTTTAGTTTCACCAGTGATCTTCATTAAAGATGAGTGAACCTTTTAGTGTTCAGGTTCAGTTTGCCAAACAAGGGCTATGATAGGCAAACACTTCGCCGAACAGTTCACCGTACTTCTGAACCCTATTCATATCAAAGGGAGGCCAAATCATCGGCCTAGAAAACACCTTCAAAAGGGCCCTCAAGCTGCTAAACACAGCTCAAGCTGTTTTACAGTGAAGCCCTGCTGTCTTGGCAAAGACATTATCTTCGTACACCATTACTTAGAAAGCTTCAGTGCCACTGTAACCATGCTTCCAGGCTCGTTCATGAACCTCAGACATCCTCATGACTTCCTTGAGGTTGTCTCATGTTACACAGCGGGTATCATGCAGCAGGGAATCCCACTGTGTGTCCTGAGATAACCTCAGTGGCATAAGCCCTCGTAGCAAAAGCTGCCTCATGAGAGCTGCAATATCACGCAAGACTTGGTGGATATATCTTGCCAGTAATGTGAGACAGTGTGTGTTAGGAGCAGTGACATCAGGGAGTGCCGCACAGTTTAAACTTGCAGGATTGCCCTGTGTGACCCCTCGAGTCTGAATACAGTAATGTTTGTTATGGCACCACATGTCACACTGTCACGTGTGCCTGCTCTCACAGCAAATGAGGGATGCTTTCTGTGAAAGTAAATACAAAGTTCGGTTAGAGTTTCATTAGTTTCTTTCACTGATGGAAAAAATTCTCTAATTCACAAATTATATCAGAGAGCTGTCCAATTTTTTCACGCACCCACACACTTTCATTCAAGTTTTAACTGACTTCATGATCAAAATAGGACATGTCTCTGTGATTTTGTGTGGACATCTGGGACCATAAAAAATTAGACATGTGACATACCCCCTTAGATTATCATAGATATAAATGTTATCTGTGAAAAAAGTATATAGCACTAGTGATGAGCGAGCAGTAAAATGCTCAGGTACTCGATGCGCGGGTCGAGGATATCGAGATGCTCGGGTGCTCGACCCGAGCTTCGAGCCCAATGTTAACCTATGGGAAACCCGAGCATTTTTCTGGCAACAGCCTGAATAAACCCCATAAAACTCACAAATGTATAGGAACAGTGCTGAAATGACTTGGGATCAGCATGGGGAAGACACCTTTAAGCATTTCTGATTCCCAGGTCACTGCTGTGAACAATGTTGTCACTTTTACCGGCTCACAATAAAACGTCCAAAAACGAAACCAAAATGGATTTTCCTGGGGAAAAAAATTAAGACATGTGAATGAGGGCCTCATCAAATAATGTTCCCCTTAATAGGAAGTGCTGCCGCAGGGATGAACAAACTGTTAACACTGTAAAAAAAGATTAAATATTAATAATAATTGTGGGCAACATGTCTCTAGGGGGTGCCCACCCCCCCTAGAGACATGCTGCCCACCCCCCCTAGAGACATGCTGCCCACTCAGGACGGCATGTCATGGGTTAATAACCCATGTACAGTAAGCCGGCTATTGTCAGCTCTATAGATTTTTATTAATGAAGCCGTGGCTCCCCTGTCAGCTGCACACATACTATAGGTAATGTATGTATAGTATGTGCCGCAGTCCGAGGTCCTGTAGGCATTTACAGTAGATCTATGGGCAGCGCACCGCCAAAGAAGACACTGGTTTTAAGTTTATATTACGCTACTGTCATTTGGTGGTGTTGAAAAGTCTGGCCCAATCCAGACCTTGTCATTTTAATAAGAGTCAGCCTGTCAGCATTTTCATTTGACAGGCGGGTGGGCTTATCATTAACAATTCCCCCTGCGGCACTAAAAACACGCTCTGAGAAAACGGTAGTGGCAGAGCAAGTCAGGACTTCCAAGGTGTACAAAGCCAGTTCATGCCACGTGTCCAGCTTAGATACCCAATAATTATGAGGCAGAGGAATCAAAGCGGACATTGGTACGGTCGGCAAGGTACATCTTCAGCATCTTCCCAAAGTTTGCACTCCTTGTGAGAGTACCCTGCGATTCAAGGCCTGTGCCATGGGAGGGGCTGGGAAAACTCTAACAGAACTTAGAGTGTTCCCCTGCCTCTGCTGGATTGGAGTTGTGTCTCTCTCACCTGTACTCCTTTGTTGTCTACCGAACTGTGACCTCTGCTGCCAGCATTATCAGAAGGGAAATTTTTTACTAATTCTGCAACAAGGGCCTTCTGGTACTACCCCATTTTTGTAGACCTCTCCTCCTCAGGAATAAGAGATATAAAGTTCTCCTTGCAGCGTGGGTCTAAAAGTGTCACCAACCAGTAATGAATGTCACCCAAGATTTTGATAATGCGAGGGTCAAGGGACAGGCAGCGTAGCATAAAATCAGCCATGCACGCTAGACTGGTAACAGGCAAGACGTCCGAGTCCTCACCAAGAAGACGACTGACCATGCGCTCCTCATCCCTGTCCTCTGGCCATCCACACTGAACAGATCGTATGACAGTTGTGCATGTAGTACCATATATAGCGCATTAATCTAGCTCCTATTCTTCTTCCTCCTCCACATTGTCCCCTAATCCACGTTCGGATAAGATGAGGCTGGGCTGTGTGTAATCGCCGTGTATGGTTCCTTGCTCCATCTCATCATGCTCCACCTGCAATGCATCCTCTTTGATTTTGAGCAGAGAGCATTTCAGAAGACAGAGAAGCAGGATGGTGATGCTAATGATGGCTTCATCGCCGCTCACCATCTTGGTGGAGTTCTCAAAGTTTTGGGAGACGGTACATACTGTATGTCGGACATCCATGTCCACTCCTGAGGTCTTATGTGTGGAGTCTGAACCGAATACCGATGGACTTGTTGATGCTGGTAGTCAACAATTGCCCTCTTCTGCTCACAAATCCTGACCAACATCTGCAGTGTCGAATTCCAAAGCATAGGGACATCACACACCAGTCTGTGAGCCAGAAGCTGAAAACGATGCTAAAACCCAGCAAGGGTGGCTGAAGCAGTAGGTGACTTGATAAAATGGGCACACAGGCGGCGTACTTTGACGAGCAGATCCGACAGCTCCAGGTATGATTCAAGAAACCACTGAACCACGAGGTTGAGCACATGGAGCAGGCATGGGACATGTGTAAGCTCACCTAGCCTCAGACCTGCCAGCAGATTCCAGTCATTGTCACACATGACCATGCCTGGCTGTAGGTTCAGCGATGTGAGCCACAGATCTGCCTGCTCTTTCAGAGCTATCCACAACTCTTCAGCATTGTGCGGTTTGTCATCTATGCATATTAGATTCAGCACAGCCTGTTGTCACTTGGAGGAGGCAGTGGTACAATACTTCCAGCTTCTGACTGATGTGTATGGTGATGAGGAGGAGGAGGAGTTGGCTGAGGAGTATGACGTGCATGAGCTGTAGACTATGGGGGCATCCCTGATTGAGTTAGAACCTGCAATCCTTGGCATCAGGAGGATGCATTCCACCCCAAGGTCTGACTGGGTCCCGACTTCCACTATATTAACCAGTGTGCCGTCATCAAGATGTACCATCCCTACCCACAAGCATTTGTCCACGTGGCCGTGGTTAGGTGCACTTTGCCGGAAACTGAGTTATTAAGGGCACAGGTAATGTTTTGGAAAACGTACTTGTGTAATGCGGGGATGGCACACCGGAAGAAATAGTGGCGGCTGGGGACCGAGTAACGAGGGACTGCTGCCGCCATCAGGTTGATTCCGTCTCCACTAGCCTAAAAGGCAAGAATTCGAGCGCAAGCAGTCGTGGATGGTGCGAATTGAGTAGTGTGCCCTGTGGGGCGTTGGTTGCATATTTGCGCTTGTGTTCCAAGGACTGGGGTATGGACAATTGAATGCTGCGCTGGGACAAGGATGTGGATGTGGTTGCTGATGGTGGTATGTCTGATTTTGCAATGACAGGTGCTGGACAGAAGGCATCTTTGCATGCACTATGGACAGAGGATTGGCTTGCACGCACAGCAGTGGAAGATGCAGTGGTGTCACTCGAGACACTGCTCATGGACCCTGGGGTTAGGCTCACAAAGTTGGATGCTTTGCTGCCATGTGCCAGATCATGCTGGGGATGGTCAGGCTGGTAGTTTTGCTATAACTGCTGATGCTGGCATGGCAGGTGGTGCAAATGGTATTTTTGGAATTATCAGTAGACTCCTTAAAAAACAGCCAGACTCGGGAAGACCTAAGAGTTGTACTGGCAACTTCCGTCATGTTGGTGTTACGGGGAACAGTTGCCCGCCTTCTGTCTGCGGCCATCACACTGCTTCTTCCTGCCTGTTGGAGTGCTATGCTTCCCTCCCCCTGTGCACCGCTGTCCTTGCTCTGCATGTCCTCCTGCCTGGTTGGGTCAGTTGCTAGATCATCCACCAAGTCATCTTCCACTTCCCACCCTGGTCCTTCTCCTGACTTTCTGACAATTGTGTCTCATCATCGTCTACCTCTTGTGACAATTTCCCACCATCGCCTTCGTGTAACCATGACTGCTTAAATATTTGCCCATTGCTACGTATGATCTCCTCATGCCCCACTTCAAGTGGAGCAGGCGAGAGGCCGAATCTATGAATGGAAAAGTGAACAGCTCTTCAGGGTGTCCAAGTGTGGGATCATTGTTGTCCGGGCACTCGGCATGATGGGAGGAAGGAGGATTAGGGTGAGGAATATGCGGTCCTGACTCACGGCTACTGAGACTTGACCATGTGAAAGACAGGCTGGTTGTGGTGGTGGCAAATTGACTTGAAGCATTATCCGCTATCCAACTAACAACCTGTTGACACTGCTCTGGGTTTCATAGTGATGTGCTGCAGTCCCCTAGGAATTGGGACAGGAAGGTCGGGGCGAGAAGATGTGGGTGTTTGTTGTGGCACAATTCTAGCTTGCCCACGACCTTGGCCTCAGCATGCACTATCACCATCAGGTCCAATTCCTCGTCCCTTGCCACCGGCTTTGCGCATTTTGAACGGTTTGCTATATGGGTTTTAAAAGTGTGCTATATACCCTGCCTGTGTACGGCTAAATTAATCCTTAGGACTGTTATTTTTATGGACAGATATTAGAAGCCTGTACACCAGCCCCAGACATACTGACTAGTATGCAGTCACTTGTTGTACACCCTAGTGTGCTATATACCCCTCCTGCCTACATACAGCTACATTTATCCTTAGAAGGACTGCTGTTTTGAAGGGGATAGATACTAGAAGCCTGTACATCATACCCAGATGTGCTGACTGGTATACAGCCTCTTGTGGTACACCGAAGTGTGCTATATATGCTGCCTGCCTGTATACAGCTAGATTAGTCCTCAAAAGAACTGCTGTGAACTGTTGTTTTGATGGATTTTGTATCACAGCAACTACACTACCTAAAAGACACAAAATCTGTCCCCTCACTCAGCAGCTCTCCCACAGGAAATTTCCAGGGAGTGCCCGCCCATAGCTGTACAAACCGGAAGAGAAGGACAGACGCCATCAGACGCCTTTGTACCCGGCAGCGGAATTGCTAAAAATGCGGGGGAATAGATGTAGGGATAAAGGTCGTGACGCTACCCACGGTATTCGGCTATTTGGGCTTACGCTGCCAGACGGGACCACTGGGGATAATGGATGGGCAGCTTTGGTAGTGTCGCTCCCCACAGGTGGAGCGTATCCCCTGGGAAAATCTATGGTGTTGGCAGGCTGTTAGGCTGCAGTTCGGAGGGTGCAAAGTAACAAACAGGCTCACGGTTGTTTCCTCAGGACCTTTACTGGTGGTACTGGTGCAAGCCGGGACACTGACAGGTGATCTTACTTGGAGTCCGTGCAACCAGGGAGCAACTCGGGGTTCTCCTCACTTGGCAAGTTCTGAGGCCTCTCTGCTGCGCTCTTTAAGCGGGTCCCTGCTGCTGCATAAGCTGAGCTGTATCCCTCTCTCTCTTCCTGTGTGGTACCAGTATGGCAGACAGCTCGAGCCCTTCTCCAGCCTCACTTCCCTGGCAGCGGCTCCTGGACTCTTTATGCCACTTTGCCTGAAGGCACTGTGGTTAGCTACCGAGACCTTAGGCTCTGCATAGCCTCGGACTCCGGTGTCAAGTTCTGGCGCTCTGCACTGGGGTGAGCTCAACACCGCTCCACTCATCAGGCTCTCCTCAACTTCCTCAGATTCTCACCTATGGGTCCCTCAAGCTAGGGTTCAGCTATCCTGGGACGAGCTTAGCACTGCTCAAGTCCAT